>JAQQSW010014040.1:0-12189 GCA_028646575.1 Pseudocheirus occidentalis
GTTTTTCCCAGTTGGAGTTTCATTTCAGGGGTGGGGATTTCATGTTGGTTAAGCGTCTTTCTGGCTTCATTTCACGATCAGAATCCCTATGTAACACTTTATAAATATATTCTTAGGCTTATCCATAACATTCTGCAGTAATGCTTTCTAATTTTAGCAGTTAATTAAGTTTCAGGATAGGTTTCTATTTTGATAAATAGGACAGAAGAAAATCTCCAGCTAGACAACTCTGGCAGATAGCTTAGTTCTACTTATGCCCATTGCATATTATTTCTAAGGGTATAATTATTTCTGGAAAGGCTCAAGTGTGTTTTGGCATTCCTTATGGTGTGTAGCCATTGTTTAGCACAGAAGAAGTCTATTTTTTGGGGTATATTATATATATATATATATATATTTATATATTTTTTTCATTAACCTCTGCTCATGCTTCTGGTTGTAATTAGAGGAATGGTACATTTAGAGTGCTTGGGGTCACTAGCTAATCATTCAAACATAAGACATATCAAAAGACAGTGAGTTCTTTCATGGTGTCATTTCAAAAGACCTATATCTTTCAATATTTCACTGGGGAGGCTCTTTTGGATCAGTTATATATGAAGACCATGGTCTGGTGTTTAAAAAGCTTCAAGTATGGAGGTAAAAGCTGCTAAACTAAAGTGGAATTCAGGCAAAATAAAATGCAAAACTGCTTGCTTACCTCTGAGGTAATTAGGTTAAAGTCACAGTCATAGAGGTATCAGTTTGGAGCTGGAAAAGCCCTAAGAGACCATTTAGTCCAGTTTTTAAAAGATGAGGAAAGTAAGGATCAGCACCCAAGGTCACACAACTACCATTCATCAGGATAAGAACTGGGTGAGAGTTTGGATCTGTGGAGGTAGATAAGAGTTGGACACAACTAGGTGATGGAATAACGACAACATTAACAAAGAAATGTACTTATTAGTGTCAAAATGACTCAGATTGTGAGATCCTCCAGGGCTGGGACTATTATTGCCTTTGTGTGCTCAGTACTTAGTACAGTGACTGATACAAGTAGACACTTAACGAATGCTTGTTGGCTTCACCGCTCACCACATGCTGAGTATCTCCATCCCTGCCCCATAAGGGGGTGAAGCCTGATGCTATGATTAATTAGGGTAGTTCTAGGGAGGAAATACTTTTTATTCAGCGCCATGGTTCAAGCTGATATACCAAAGGGTGAACAGAATGCCTGGAAGGGCTAAGGCAGAACTCACTGGATTGAAAAATTCAGAGATCCTAAAAAGAAGCTTGATCTAGCTTCAGAGGATTCAAAGAGATTCAAAGGAGGGAGTAGGGAGGGCAGAGGGAAAGGTTAGTACAGAGCAGTCTAGGAAATATAGTCTAGAGAGCAATGTCAGCGTGATGGCAAATTTCATTTAGCACTTAGAGCATTTCTTCCCAAGAAAGCATCCTTTTATGAGGGTGGCACGCTAGGCATTCACCCTCCATTTCTACTTCAGACACTGCGGACTTAGTCATTGCTGTCCAGAAAAAAACATACCACACACACACACACACACACACACACACACACACACACAGCTGCTGGCATCTGGGAGTTTATTTTCCAAGGGGAAGGGGAGGAATGACCAATAACGTAAATTCCACCTGGATTTTTGGAAAAGATTGAATTCAATTGCAATTCACATTTGTTAGTTGTATACTTGGGTCAGTTTCTCTTATAGAAATTCGACTCTTTGGTCATTATTCTTTTGAAGCCTATGGTCTCCTTCTCAGAATAAGCCAGTGGGTGGTAGAGTTGATAAAGAACTGCGCTGGGACTTAGGAAGACTTGAATTCAAATCTAACCTCACATGCTAAGTGAGTCCCTTAAGCTCTGTCTACTTCAATGTCCTTATTTACAAAATAGGGATAATAATAGTGCCTACATCTTAGGGTTATTGAAAGGAAAAAATAAGCTAAATGTTTGTATAGCATTTGGTAAACCTTAAAGTGCTTATATAAATGTTTGCTATTATAGTCACTAATGTTGTAAATGCATAAAATATAGTCTTAACTACACAAAACAGATACAATTACAATGGAAGTCAATTATATTCAAATATAGTTATCAAAATATGACAAAGTTCATGATCCCCAGCTATAATCAGACCTGCAAGTCGGGAAAGTTTAAAAATCAAACTCTTTTGGAAGCTGGAAATGTTTCAGTGACAGATTATAACATATGCCTGTGACCCACAATTGATTCAGCTCTGATGACCTTAGTGAAATAAGGTAACATTTGAATGAATATGTTATAATCAAATTAGCAAGAGAGGGGAACAAATAATAAGCCTACAAATGAAAAGTTTATGTTATAAGAAAACTGAGCACTGATATGGAAAGGGTTTTTTTTGCTACTAGAAAATAGGGGTAAAACTCAAGACAAATAGTAAATTAGGAGAAAAATGGAAAAATGTATAAATTTCCATTTATATCAAGTAGTTTTTTTCCTTTTTTTTCAAGGGCAACTGGGGTTAAGTGACTTGCCCAAAGTCACACAGCTAGTAAGTGTGCCGTGTCTGAGGCCAGATTTGAACTCAGATGCCCTGTTCACTGTGCCACCTAGCCACCCCATATCAAGTAGTTTTAAAAAAATGATGGATGATTAGAAATGATTTAATTTCATAAATCAGAGAGAAGTGATAGAAGATTACATTAATTTCTCAAGAACTAATAACCATTAGCAGATAGAGGGCAATGAAAGACATGGTAAATGAGAGCCGGCTGTTAATGTAGAGCGTGTCCCAAAAGTCTCAGTGCAGTTTTAAGCTATAAAGTGTGAAACTGCACTGAGATCCTGCACATGTGTGTGTATATATATGCATATATAAGCATTCTCTCTCTCAAACCAGTTAAGAATTCCAAAGAAGAATAGGAGTAACCCAGATGCCATCGAGGAATTTCATGACAGGAAGAGAAGATGGTCTGGTCATGTGGAAAGAAGGAGAGAAGAGAGGCAGATAAGAGAATGCCTCCTGGCACTCTCTCACTCAGCCTGCCAGCCAGTGCCCATTTGTCAAGCTCCTCCTATGTGCCAGGCACCGCACCAAGAATTTAAGAGCCAAAGAAAAGCACAACCAATGTCTCTTCTCAAGGACCTCACATGCTAAACCAACCATATTCAAAAAGACACATAAAGGGCAAATAGGAGAAGATGTAATGAGAAGGACTAACATTTATGCTGCGCTTACTGTGTGCCAGGCACTGTGCTGAGTCCTGTACCATTATTATTTTCTCATTTGACGTTCACAACATTCCTCACAGATAGGTGCTATTATCATCCCCACTTTACAGATGAGAAAAGTGAGGCAACTGGAAATTCAGTGACTTGTCCAGGATCACACAGCTAGGAAGTGTCTGAGGTTGGTTTGGAACTCAGATCTTCCCAATTCTAAGTTCAGAGCCCTATCCACTGTGTCACCTACCTACCTACCTACCTACCTACCTACCTACCTACCTACCTACCACCCATTAGCATTAAGTGGGATTGGGTGAGATTTCTTCTAGATGGTGAGATTTTAGCTAAGACTTGAAGAAAACCAGGGCAGCGAGGAGGCAAAGAAGAGGAAGAGTGTTTTGAGGATGAAGAACAAAAGGTGAAAATGTATGCGATTAGGAGATGGCATTCCAGCAAGAATAAGAGGGGAGGTCAGAGTCCTTGGATGATAGAGTCCCAGGGCAGGAAAGTATAAGAAGCCTGGAAAGTTAGGAAGAGGTCAGGTGATCAAGAGTGTTAAATGACAGGCAGAGGACTTTATATTTAATCCTGGTAGTAGTAGAGGGCAATTGGAGCTCCCTGAGGTGGAAAGGGAGGGGGAGGTGACACGGTCAGAGCTGTGCTTTAGGAAGGTCACTTTGGTCACTGAGTGGAGATTGGATTTGAGTGGGGAGAGACTTGAGGCAGGGGAGCAAACAGATTGGCTCTTTCAGTAGTCTAGATGTAAAGTGATTGGGTCCAAGCCAGTGTGGGAGCAGTGTGAGAGGAGTAAAGGGAGAGCATAGGAGAAATGTTGTGAAAGTGGAATCGACACAACTTGGTAATGGATTTGGCATGGGAGGTGAGAGTGGGGAGCTGAGTATGATTCCCAGGTTGAGAGCCTGGGGGACTGGGAGGATAATGATGCAGGTGATAAGGAAATTAGAAGGAGGGGAGGATTTTTAGATGAAAGATAATGAGCTCAGTTTTAGACATGTTGAGTTTAAGATGTTTATGGGACATTTAGTTAGAGATGTTCAAAAGGAGATGTGAGACTGGAGGTCAGGAGAGGGGTTAATGCCCTCAAGGAACTTATAATTGAATAGAAGAAGACAATATACTAAAACTGAAAAGGAGGGTGGCAGGGGCACCAAGGGGTACTTGACACAGGGGCATAATGTTTGTGCAGTTGAAACTAAGCAGAGTTGCTAATGGAAAGGTCTGAGCTCTCTGTAAGGTTAGGCTTTGGAAGGAGCTTATTTCTTTGCCTTCAATCAGAAGGGGCGAGGCAATTGAGAAGGTGTTGAGTATTATGTGAGTTAATGTGTATGATAATGAAATTTCAGGTGATGAGTTTATCCTGAGGAGGAATGATGTTTGTGGAGTACCAAACAAAACTACCAATGAAAAATTAAGTCAGGGGGTGGCTAGGTGGCCCAGTGAACAGAGCACTGGCTCTGGTGTCAGGAGGACCTACCCGAGTTCAAATCTGGCCTCAGACACTTAACTAGCTGTGTGACCTTGAGCAAGTCACTTAACTCCAATTGCCCTGCCTTCCCCCTCCAAAAAAAAAAGCAAAAAAAAATTAAGTCATATGTTTGTTGACTGAGACATTTTCCAGGTCTTTTTGTGGTAAGTAATTTATATTGGTTAAACTTCTGGAGAAAATTATTATAATCAACGTCAATGCCATTTTTATGGTCCATTTCCCATTTCTGACTTTCAGTTACTTGTTCAATTCAGGATTAAATCATTTCAATTATATGCCATATATTTTCCCATTATAATGATTATTTTTTCTTGTTTTCCTTTAATACTAATTTTGACCTTGACTTTGATAAGCTGATGGTCTGATTACCCACAGACAGCTGGCTCTGCATAAATGGTACTTTTCCCTAGCTGTTAAAATCGAGTCTATTTTGTTTTTTATGTTATTGGTGCTCTCCATGTGAAACATATCAACCTTTTCCTTGAAAAAGGTGTTCTTGATATAGAAATAGGGGGCTTCTGTGTAATCTATGAGTCGTTGGTCCCTCATTCCTTTTCCTTACATATTCTCTCCGTATATTTCTCTCCACGCTCAACTTTTCCTATTTTTTTCATGTAAGCTGTTCAATGTAAAGGGTTGCAGCAGGTAGAGCACAATGTACATGTTTTGAGGATGGAGCTCCATTGCTCAGGTCCACATTACACAAAAATCCGAATGTTTGTTGATTTAATTTTAGGAGGTTTTATTAAGCTCTTAGTACAATTTCTCTACCATGTCATCCTCAGCACCTGATGTTAGTGCATAAGTTAAAATCATTTTCATGGTGGATTAAAATATTATCATTAGTACCATATCATCATGACCCCAAATCCCATGAAAGAATGTTTTTTGTTGCTCTTAGGAATATAATGAAGCCTACTTTGTCAGCTCTTTCTTTGGCTTTCCAGGGAATGCCTGTGATTCATCCTTCTATTTAGTTTCAATTTCCTTCTTTCTTCTAGTTCCATTTATATAATCACAGAGTTACAGAACTTGAGATTTGAAAGACCTTAGCAACCATCTAGAGCAACCTATACTGAAAAGGAATCTCTATTATAATATAGAATCTAAGTGATTGTCTATTCTCACACCACCTTTCAAGGCATCCTTTTCCACTTTTGGGCAGCTCTAATTGTAATTTTTTCCCCTAACATCAGGCCTAAATTGACCTCTCTTGAGTTTCTACTCAATCCTGTTTTGCCGTTTGGTGTCAAATGATAACTCTGATAACTTTATATGACAGTCTTTCAAATGACTGAAGACAGCTGTCATGTGCTCCCTGAATCTTCTCTTCGTCAGGCTAAATATTCTCAGGTTCTTCCCTCGGACCTTTCACTATCCTGGTTGCCCTTCTCTGGACACCCTCCATGATGTCCTTCTGAAACCACAGTGTCCAGAATTGAAAACCATACTCCAAATAGGGGGGTGGTGAGGGCTGATCTCAGTAGAACTACAACTTGTCTATTCCCAGAGGCTCTTAGTACATAGGTACATAGTATCTTAGTATACTTAGTACATAGTACATACATCCTTAGTACATCCTCTTAGTACATTCCAAGATGCTTTTAATCTAAGTAGCGTTGATAAAGCACTAGACCCGAAGTCAGGTAGATCTGAATTCAAATTCAGCTTCAGATACCTGGCTATATACCACTCTGAGCAGGTTATTTCATTTCTGTCTGTATTAGTTTCATCAATTGTAAAACGGGGATAATCATAGGACCTATTTCACAAATTTGTTGTGAAGGTCAAGTGAGATATTTATCAATTGCTCAGCACAGTGCCTGATACGTACTAGTTGCTTAATTAAATAATCCCCTTCTCCTTCCTTCCCCCATTGGTTTTTTTATATCACATTCCACTGCTGACTCATAGGAAACTTGCAGCGCAACAAAATCTACAATTTTTCCCCAGAATAACTGCTGCCCAGTCAGACCTCTCCAATTTTATACCCGTTAAACTGATCTTTTTGGTATATAAGTGAAAGACGTTACATTCATCCCTGTTGGATTTTGTTTTATTGATTCAGCCCAATGCTTTAGCCTATCAAGATGTTTTTGCATCCGGACACTGTCATCCACTGTGTTGTCTGTCACTCTCAGCTTTGTATCACATCCAACCTCATAACTTGCAAATTTGATGAGCATATCATATGTGCCTTTAATTAAGTCACTGATAAAAATGGTAAACAGCACAGGGCCAAGCACAGATCTCTTTTATTTCCACTGTAAAGGTCATTCTCATTGTGGAGAAAACAGAAGCAAAATAGAAGTTGAGAAGCTCTGCCTTCCTCATCCCAACCACCTCAAAGATCTTAGGATTCCGTCCCTTTTCTGATCCTTCTTTCCCTCTAGAGATAGCCACATGTCTCCTTTTGTTGTCCTAGCTTCCCTTGTTAACCTCATTTCATTCTGAGCCTTAGCATGCCCGGCACTATTTTTGCAGAACTATGCCATGCTCTTGTAGTCATTTGCCTCCATTTCTTGCACGTTTCTTTTTGAAATCTAGGTTAGTTGATGAGTGTCCTGTGCATCTGCATCAATCTCTTCAGACAAATCCCATTTTTCTTCCTTATTGAATTATTTCCCTTTGGAGCTATTTTTTTAAAGTAGAAAATAAACTTTACTAGCTTAAGATTCTTAGGTCTTTCTCCACCCGAGAAAGAAAAGGCTATGTAATGATTATAATTTCATAGGCATATTTTGACACAAAATCTCCCACTATGATTGCCTTGTCATATTTTTTCCACCCCAATAGAAATGTTGCATTAACAGAGACCCTGAATGATGTTTCTTCCCACAACATATTCCTTACTATGGTAGTGTTAGTGGACTGAGTTTCGTAGAAAACAAAAATGGACTAAAATAATATCTTTTTAGAAATAGCCAGTCAACAAGAATTTGTAGGGTTTATTATACATCAGGTACTGTGCTAAGTGCTGGGAATAGAAACAAAAGCAAACAGAAATAAATGGTGCAGAAATTACACTCTAGAGTGGAGATCTTATACTTAAAGAAAGATTGCAAGACTGCATTTCTTATTTAAAAAATAGTATTTTATTTTTTTCCTAATTACATGTAAAAACAATTTTTAACATTCATTTAAAAAAATTTGAGTTCCAAATTCTCTCCCTCTTTCCTCTCTTCTCTCCTGGAGAAAGAATGAAATTTTACGTAAGTTGTATATGTGCAATCATGCAAAACATTTCCACGTTAGTCATGTTGTGAGAGAAGACAGATGAAAAACATTTGAAAATAAAGAAAGTGAAGAATAGTCTGTTTCAATCTGCATTCTGACTCCATCAGTTCTTTCTTGGGAGGTGGATAGCATTTTTCATAATGAGTCTTTTGGAATTATCTTGAATCATTGTGTTGCTGAAAACAACTAAGTCATTCACAGTTGTTCATCATACAATATTGCTGTTACTATGTACAATGTTCTGGTTCTACTAACTTCACTTTGCATCAGCTCATTTAAACCAGACCTGCACACCTTGGCAATAGAGAAGGGCCAAAATTAAAATAAGCTAAACTTCTTCAGGTGGTGATAGGTTTTTAGTGGCTCGCTTTCCAAGTAAAGGTATAATTAATGATTATCTCTCTCTCAAAAACAGTTTTCTTTTAATCGGGACATAATCCAGGAACTGGAATTAGCAGACTTCTTTATGAAGTCACCTTCAGTAAGACTTCTCAGCAGCAGCAATTTCATTAGAGTTTACTTTCTTTAACAACTGTTTTTTCCACACTGAGATTTTTCAACAATTTGGATGCTTGGATTTGTTTTGATTGATTTACAATTTACATTACAATTAAGATAAAAATCCTAAGTCAGGATGTTTTGATTTGAAAAGGCTACAAAGATTGTATTCCTTTGGAATAGCTGTTACTTCTTGGCAAATAAGACACAATATTTTGTCTTTCATGTAAGTAAACAAGTATCTGACCACTCTGCATTAAATACTCTGTGTTTTGACTTGATCTTCTGTTTCTTTTATCACTGATTTTTACAAAGTCACCCCAAAAACTTTAATGTTAGAATAAAAAAATCTCCACAGCAACTGTTCATGTACAAAGAAATACTGAAGTGAGGGTCTGACCTTGGAGAGAACGTCAGACACTCCTGTAACTTGGAGTTACTTGACTAACTGCCCAGTGAGGGAGGTGAAGAAGCCCTCGAGGTTTTGTTGCCCATTGCCTAGGATGTCAGCTGCATTGGTATTGTTGCATGGCTGGACTCAACTTTGTCTCTGTTTGACACCAGTGATGATTGAAAACAGAGGGAAAAGATAGGACTCTCACTCCTTGCAGACTAGAGACAGACTGATGGTTGGTTACCACAGGCCACGTGACAAACAGGCGAGAGTATGCAGTGGCAACCCATCCTCCACGTTGCATGATGGGCACAATAGTGGCTAGTTGGAAGGTGGGTTTAAGCAGGGCACTGACAAAGCACTCATCATGTCTTTACTTTTTTTTTTTTTTTTTTTTTTTTTAGTATCCTCTACTTTTTCCTGGAGGCAGCCCAAAATCCTTTGGCAGTCCACAAGTGCCCTGCAAGTCATATGTTGTGCAGGCTGGATTTAAGCCTTTACAGGGTTTTCAGAAAGCATCTTGCTCATCGTTTCTTTTTTTTTAAATTTTAATTTATTTGTTGACTTTTAGATTACAACATTCAGTTCCACAATCCCTTGAGATCCAAACTTTCTCCCCTTTCTTCCCCCTCCCCCACCCCACCATGGCAGCATGCAATCAGATACAGGTTCTACAAATATCTACAAATTAAACATTAGTCAAGTTGTAAAGAAGAACTATAACCAATGGAATGAACAACAAGAAAGAAGGAACAAAACAAAACAAAAAGAGAGAGCTGCTAGAAACCTTTTTTGTCTAAATAGGTCCTTTTCTTTTTCCAAAGATCCTTTTTGGGATACAGAGCTAGCAGCAGTATCACTGGGTCAAAGGTTATGCGCAGATACTTAGAGTCTATTTCTAATTGTTCCTATATATTATCTGCTTCAGCTCCTTGCAAATAATAATTTTCTTCTCCCCTGCTCTATTTCCGGATGAGTGAGAAAGCACCAGATCGGTTTGGTAATATCTTGTTTGCCATTGTCTCCTTTTGTTAGTGCCTCTTTGGTTAGGAATGCTGGTTGGGGCAGGAAGATTTAAACTAACCACTTCCTGTTAAAGCCATACTTTTTTTCATTTACAGAAGAGGTTTGTCTTAGGGCTTTTCAAATTGATCTTTGGGCAACCATCTGGGTTTTTCTCCTAGATGGCACATTCTTTTATAGTACTGAGTATCAGAAAAATGGAGGACCAAAAAGCACTGGCCATAAGTATGAGCCATAAGTACATTTGTCATACAACCAGGCCAGCATAAAATGATAGACATAAGAGTCACATAGATCACAGCCTCATTTTTCACAGAGCGTCCTGATGCTGGCACTTGCCAGTTTGTGACAGAAGACAAATTGGAATGATGTTTAGACATCACCTTCCTTCCCTTGTATGTCATCAAAATAGCATTTTTCAGCATCTCCCATCACTGTTTCAGATGTATTCACAGGGGAACAGAAATATCACTAAGGAGAACAAAGATGTGAAAAGTAGCTGAATTGGACCAAATATGCATGGACGAGATCTATGGCATAAAAGGTCAATATGCAAAGTATATGAAGGAGAGGAAGGTACCAAAAGAGTGAAAAAAAACCCCTCAGACTTTCTTTGTTAGTCCTAAAAAGATGAATGAGGAACATCAACCTCCAACTGAATATGTCTACCTTCTTACCTATATAAAATATTTATTAGGAATGGATACATAAATTGAGGGTATCCTCTGTGGGGTATTCCTAGGAAACAAGCAGGTTTTTGTAAGCAATATTTTATAATGGACCACAGATTCATGATTTTGTAACTGACTCTAAGGCATAGAGAATAAAAAATCATTTTGCTAATTTTTATTGATTATGAAAAAACTTTTGATTTGGTAGAGCAAAGATTCATATCCAAAAATGACTTTCATATATAAATAAAAATAAGTTAATATTTCTAAAAAAACAACAGAAATACCACTGTTCAATGACCTCTGTTCGCAAACCTGTGATAAGGCATATAATGGCATATAATATGCTCACCAAATGTATTTGTGACTGTGATGGCAGAGATCCAGAAGAGAATCTAAGTTAAAAATGGATTTTTTTGGGGATGGGGTTATTCTTGAAGGGTTTTTTTGGTCAATAACATTATACTTAGTACATCAAGTTGCAAGACTTTTCAGGGACTCCTGGAAGAGCTTTGTAACTACTTGAAAGAATTTGACCTACCTCAACAAGAAAGACAATTAAAACACATCTAAGATTTCACTTTATGCCCTCAGATTGGCAAAGATAACAAAAAACGGGAATAGTGTTGGAATTACTCTGGAAAGACAGGTACACAAAACGCTTTCTGTAGAGCTGTGAAGTGGTTTAACCGTTTCTGGAATGCAGTTAATAATAAATCAGTCAATAAACAAAGTGATTAAAATGTCCACACTTTTTGACTAAGATAGATATCTAATACATACATACATACATACATGCATACCTACATGCATACATGCATATATATATATATTAATAGATATATACCCAAAGGAAGACAAAAAGGAAGAAAAGAAGCAACATATATCAAAGTATTTGTAGCAGCTCTCTTTGTAGTTGCAAAGAACTGGAAACAAAGTAGATATCCATTAACTGGGAGAAAGTCTGAATGAGTTGCAGTATGTTAAGTTATGGGAATATTACTACATTACAAGAAACAATGAACTTGATGAATACAGAGAAATACGAAAAGACTTGAATGGCTACAAAGTGAAGGAAGCAGGAAAACAATGACTGTGAGAATGGAAATGGAAAGAACTATAACAAAGCAATCTCAACTAAACACTGTGAAATTATGACTGAACTTCTACAGATCCTTCTCCACAGAGCTGGGAATCTATGTGTTTAAAACACTGCTTTTGCTGTATCCAAGGCATTGCTTCTGCTGCTGAATTTTGTTTTTCTCTTTTGTTTTAGGGATACCTTTCTGGTGGAAGGAGGGACGCATCAGGAAATGTAAGTGACATGGAAACCAAATCAATCATATTTTATTAAAAAAATAAAGCATTGTTTCAACGGGAAGTTTGGGGTCATCAAAGGAGCTCTGAAGTTTCCCAAAGGCAATCAAACCTAGTCTCCTCTTGTGCAATTTTAGGCCCAGTTCATTATCCATCTATATTGCTTGTCCTAGATAATCATACTAATGGACAAGCTATATAGGTCACCAATCTGATGGGTGTAAGGTGGAGTTGCAGACTTGTTCTAATTTGGCTCTCTCTCGTTAATGATTTGGAACAGTGTTTCATATAATTTATAATAGTATAACATTATTAATTTGTGAATTATTTGTTCACA
>JAQQSW010014041.1:0-12189 GCA_028646575.1 Pseudocheirus occidentalis
TTAGGAGGAGCCAATGAGGTCAGACTCTAGTAATGAGTTTGGGGAGGGACTTCAGGAGGAGTTAATGAGGTCAGTGCAAGAGTGGATTGATATTTTGATAGGCTCCAGGGTGGGAAGCAGATGAACAATGGAGGGCCAGGCTAGTAATAGGTTTGGGCCCAGCCACAATGAAATACTTATGGCCTCAGCAAATGCCTCCTGAAGATTCAATCAGACTTCAAGGAGAGCTCAAGGGGGGTGGGGGGAGGTCCCAGAGCCTACACCTCATCAGTCCTGGTATGGCCTCTGTCAACAGCTCTGAGTGGAAGAGAAATTAAGATGGGATAGAATTCATTGAAAGGAACAGCAGGTCACCATGCTGCCTGGGAGGGGGAGGTGGGGAGGAGGGTGGAGGAGAGGGGGAGTTAAATCCTGACAATCTGATCTCCAGTTAATTCACCATGATCTTTTCTCAATCTCTCATCAGCTCTGTTTCTCAACAAGTTTCAGCACTCTCAAAGTGGCTCAAAACCAAAAGACCATTTATTGGCAGACCTTTCCTTTTAAGGAGAAAACCTCCATGTGGAATGTGAGATCTTAATCTTTCAGCTAAAGATGTCCCCAGAAAGCGAAGTGAAGAGAATATTACAGTAAAAGCAATGTTGTAAGAATGATCAATGGTAAAAGATTTAACTACTCTGATCAAGACAATTCCAAAGGACCCAGGATGAAAAATGCAACAGCTGAATGAATGCTTGTTGAGTTAAAGGAATGAGAACATTCCTTTTTTTCTCTGAAAATTCTGGGTGAGGACACCACACTGGTCTTCCGTTAACCATTGTCAAATAACGACGGACACTTATCTGGGTTTGAAATGAGCAGTGTTTACATTCTTTATTTAATGTCATCCTCCCCACTGCTCCCAAGAGGCTGGTTCTACTGGCAGAATTATCTCCATTTTATGGAAGAGGAAAACAGGTCCAGAGAGTTGCAGGGATTTGCTTGTATGACACTTGGTGTCACAGGCAAGATTTTAATCCAGGGTTCTTTCAAGGATCCGTTGAAACTGGGAGTGTTTAGACTGGAGAACATGAAAGTCAGTGGTGGTGGCTGTGTTCAAATCAAGCATATTCTATATGCCTGGGTGCGGTGCTAAGTAATCTCCAAAAGGCGTCATTTGGAAGAGGGATTAGGCCCCAGGGGACAGAACTGGGAGCACTGTGGAAGTGCAAAAGGGCCAATTTCAGTAGGATGTCAAGAAAAATTTCCCCAACCATGAGAGCATCCTGGAATGGAAGGGGCGCTTTATGCAGATCCTTTTCAGGTAAGAATTGAACTAGATGGCTACTGGGATCTTTTTCAATTCTAGAATGTGTGGTTATTTTCTTTTCCTATGGGAAAATGTATTCCCAACTCCAAACAACTGACTTATTCCTGGACTTTTGAAACACAACTCATTTTAAAATTCAGAATTATGAAGGTTTTTTGTTTTTTTAGATTATGAGGTGGTTTTTTAATTTTAAATGTATTCCATCCATCAAATATTTATTGAATGCCTACTATGTACAGAGTATAGCTTTAACTCTATTATAGCAGGGGAGGCTACAAACAGGTACACAAGGGATGGTGCAAGCCAGGAGATCTGTAGGATGAACCCAAGCCACAGGTTTACAAAGGGGGAAGGAGAGAGTTAAGCGGAACTTGTCTCTCCCTTTAACGTCAATCTGCCTCATCCTAACATCCTTCCTTGCTGAGCATGTGCTCCCACAGTGGCCAGAGGAGCCTAGCTCAGTGCCCCCCCCCCCACTCCAATGGGGTGTGTCTTACCCAAATCAAACAGGGAAAGGGGGGAGAAGAAAGGAAGGGCTGTTGGTCCCCTTACACAGATTATTGCAGGATGACAGATTTAAAACAGGAGAGACCTTGGAGATCATCTAATCCAACCCCTCTTTTCAAAGAAGAGAAAACTAAGAGAGGAGTTAAGGGCTTTGCTCACTAGTGGAAAAACTGGACTTTGGAACCAGGTCCTCTCAATCTGTTTCCATTGCATTAGGCTCTAAGGACAGGACAAAGTTTGGAGAAAAGGGAGCTCCGGGATCCCAAAGCAAAGATGTGAGAAAATGGAGCACACACTCGGAGAAAAGAAACAGCCACACTACGTTCTAACCTTTGTTTTTTTTCTAAGTGAGAGTCTGATACGGCCCAAAGCATAGGTTTCACCGGAAGATGGGAGAAAACCTTCCCTAAGTGAAAAAGTGCTTTTTATAGTTATTCTTTAATAAGCAGAGACAAATGTGATGTGTTTGCTCTGCTAAGTGGCTAGCGCAACTTCCATCTTTGTGCGTCAGCCGAGAGAGCGGTAATAGAATGAAGCACGTGGGACTTTCTCCCAGGGCTCATGCTTCTTCCTTGAGCCGACCATTGAGCTGTCGGGTCCCAGAGCATCATCACTTCCTACCAACCCCAGCCAGGATGCTTTGTGATTGCCAGGGGCCACACCTTCTCCAGGTCCACGGCCTTTCCCCGGGACCCACCCTCCTTTGTCTCCACCCCACCCCGCAAACATGAGGTAGGGGATCTCTGAGGGATAAACCGCTTTCCCATCCTAATACAGTGACTTTTCCCCGGGTACAAGAATCCCTTGTGACGACTCTGTATTTCTGCACATCAGAAGATCAGTCTCTTGTCTCCAGAGAAAGAACGTCCCTGTTTTGCCACAAAGGATGTCTGTGTCTCATGACACCTTCATGATACATTTCCTTTGAACAGAAACTCTTCGGCAACAGTAGCCATGAGAAAGTGGTCCTTCCTCGGATTAAGTCTATCCAGCCTCGGCACCCAGGTGGTTTTTCATAGGATTAATTCCCACAAATTAAATCCCTCGGTAACAAGCAATACTGTTTTTGAAGAATCGAAAAAAAAATCCAAGCATTTTTCAGATAACATGCTCTTTTCATGATGACAAGACATTAATTAGGGAAATAGCCTTCAAATTATTTCCAACATGTTTCCTCATCTAGAAAATAAAGGGATTGAGTTAGTCTGTCAATCAATCAATGAGCATTCATTGCTGTTCAGTCATTTTTGTTTTGTTTTGTTTTTAGTCTTGTCCAACTCTTCATCATCCCACTTGGAGTTTTCTTGGCGAAGTTACTGGAGCGTTTTTTGCCACTTCCTTATCCAGATCATTTCATTACAGATCATCCCCATTACAGATGGGGAAACTGAGGCAAACAGGGTTAAGTGACTTGCCCAGGGTCACACAGCCGATAAGTGTCTGAGGTCAGATTCAAACTCAGGAAGATGAGTCTTCCTGACCCCAGGCCTGACGCTCTGTGCACTATGGTGCCACCTAGTGGCCCCAAACATTCATTAAGCGCCTACTGTGTGCCGGGCATTGTGCGAAGCATTAAGGATATAAAGAGTTATTTGTAAGGACTCTTCTAATTCTAACCCTTATGATCTTTATGTATTTAGAAAGGAAGGTTTAAAATGTATATATCTCTAGGTAATATGCTACTAGCTCTTCTTAAATTGTGCAGTCATAGAGACGAGGGACACAAACAAATTAAGATAGGAACTTGCAAGGACAGCAATCTAAATGCATTCTCCACCTTATCACCAACGCCTTTCCCTCTGCCTACAAATAAGTTCAGTTCTACCATCCTTAAAATTAAAAAAAAAAATCCCTTGTCCTAGTTTATCCCTCCGGTCACTGAGGACTCTCCTTCCTTCCTTTCACTATGAAACTTTTAGAAAGAACATCCTATAAGAGATACTGACACTAACTCAACAATCACTTATTCTTTTTGTGGGGGCGGGGGGAGAGGAAACACTAATGCATTGTTTTATTTTATTTAGAATTTTATTTTTCCCCAGTTACATGTGAAAAAAAATTTAACATTCATTTTTAAAGCTTTGAATCCCCAAATCTCTCTCTTCCTCCCTCCCTGTGCCCCCTCATTAAGAAAGCAAGTAATTCAATATAGGTTATACACGGATAGTCGTGGAAAACACCTCCACAATAGTCATGTTGAATTAATTTATTCTGTATTCCCTTGGAATCTGGCTTCTCTTTCTACCACTGCACTGGTACTGATCTCTTCAATCACAATGAAAGTAATAATAACACCTCCCTATATGTCAGATAGGTAGTATAAGAATGTTTTACAGTGGTATCTCAGAGACATTATCTGATTTTCCCATAGTCACCCAGAAAATAAGCTCTGGAATCAAGAAGTGGACCCAGGCACTTTCTGGTTTCTAGTAGACTTTTTTTTTTTTTTTGCTTTTTGGAGGGTAGTTGGGATTAAGTGACTTGCCCAAGGTCACACGGCTAGGTTTTGTGTTAAGTGTGAGGCCGGATTTGAACTCGGGTCCTCCTGACTCCAGGGCTGGTGCTCTATTCTAGTAGACTTCTTTATGGAACTGTGCACATCAGTGATCACCACTTTGCCAAATTCAGTGTCTCTTTATACAGTTCTTACCCTCTTCGATTCTGTTTTATAGTAGAAGACCTCGTTAATGCTCACTCCCTTCTGGATCCCTCCTTCTCCCTTGGCTTTCATGACTCCCTAGTCTCCTGGCTCACCTCCTACTTCATGGACTATGAAGTCCATGTCTTTGTTGTCTCCTCCCCCATGTCTTCCTTCCTTTTTACTCACTCCCCAAAGCATCTAAAGTCCAGGCCTTCACATCTCTCAATGTGACATAAGTAGCATATGGGCCCCCTTCCTCATCTCTTTAGAGGCTCTAGAACTCAGGAGATTCTCTGTAGTGCGAAATTGGTGGAGTAGAATTTATGAGAGTGCCCCCCCAAAAAAGGGGGGACTGCCCTCACTATCCAGAACAAAAAGAGCATGGCGGACACTCTCCTACCATACACGAATGCTATCTGAACCCTTTCCATTTCTGGTCTTCATTCCACTGCCCTTGGATTCACCTTTCTGAAAGAAAGATGGGATTAGCTAGTAAGGAGATCACCAGCACCCGCTATAAACCACAGTGCCACCAGAGTGTGGAAGCCGGTGCAACTAGGAAATACAGGTCTGGAGTCCAACCCAAGATGATCAGAGGCCAGCACAGTTGGAGGAGAACCTAATCCTCACGTGCAGATGAGGACTGGGAGCCAGCCGGAGAAAAGGCCCACAGTCACTGAGACCGCCAGCTAGCCTAGACTCCACCAGGCTGGAGAGCTGAACAAGGGGCTTCCCCTCCTCATCTCTCCCACTTTCCCTTGTTTCTATCGTCCTGAGATGAGGGGTGAAGCCTCCCCACCCCCCCACTGACTCCTTTTCTACAAGTCATAGGCACTTTTTTATGTATTCGGGCCTCGTCTAAAGATCGGGGAGGGCAACGGAAGGGAGGAAGGCGGAGAGATGAGCAGACCTGGACGCCGCACAGAGGAGTGCTGGGTGGATCCCGCTCTGATTTGCTTCATCTCCGGTAACAACACGGTAAGTTCCTGTAACTACTGAGAGAATGCAGCCCGGGCGGCGCGGGGTCGCGCGAGCCAGAGGCAGCAGAGCTCATCCTTCAGCACGTTGAGAGATATTCGGCTTCTCTCCCAGACGGACTTCAGGAGCCTCGACAGCTGTCAAATCCCAGGCGCTCGGCACAGCCTCGGCGGCCAGGAATGATCCGTGTGGGGATGTCCAGTACTCGCTAGTCAAGTCCACAACGATTTCTTTTCCTTTTCCTTTTCCTTTCTTGGAGGTAATAGGAGTGAAGTGACTTGCCCGGGGTCACGCACGGCCCTGCTCTATGCACTGCACGACCCAGTTGCACCTTAACAAGTATTTTTTAAAAAGGTTTTCGTAGTTTATTGGTTAGAGCATATTATTAGAAGAAAATGGCCCTAAATTTCACAAACACTGGTTATATCAAGTATTCATTCATTCATTCATTCATTTATTCGTTGATTTGTTGCTTTTTTGGAGGGGGGAAGGCAGGCAATTGGGATTAAGTGACTTGTTCAAGGTCACACGGCTAGTTTTTGTGTTTACTGTCTGAGGTCCGATTTAAACTCAGGTCCTGCTGACTCCAGGGCCGGTGCTCTATTCCCTGTGCCACCCAGCCGATCCCTAAGTATTTATTAAACACTTACTATGTGCCAATCATGTTTCACCTTTTAATTGTGGGGAGGGCATACAAGGCACAATAAACACACAGGTTATGTGCACAGGGTAGATTGGAGGCAATCTCACAGAGCAGGAACTGGCATAAAGGGCAACCGGGGAAGGCTTCTTGATCAAGACAGAATTGGAGCTGAGACTTGAAGGCATCCAGGAGGCAGAGACAAGGAGGGAGAACATTCCAAGCATGGGGTACAGAGTCAGGTGACAGAATGCCCTGTTCAAGAACAGCAAGGAAGCCAGTGTCACTGATCACTGAGTGTGTGGAAGGTAGTAAAGTGCATGAAAACTGGAAAAGAGGGAAGGGCTCTGAAAGTCCAGCACAGCATTTTATATTTGATCCTGAAGGCAATAGGGAGATCCTAGAGTTTGATGGGGGGGGGGGGGCAGGGAGGGGAAGTGATGTGCAGGGTCAGACTTATACTCTAGGAAGGTTAATTTGATCTTATGATTTGGTTTCTGATCTTATCATTCCACCAGATCCACTCTCTCAAAGTTACTAATGATCTAACTGCCAAATCCAAAGAGATTTTCTCAATCTATTCTCCTCCACCTCTCTGCAGCCTTTGACATTGCTGATCACTCCTTGATACTCTTCTCTCTCTAGGTTTTTGGAACACCACTTTCCCCTGCTTTTCTTCCTGGTCCTTCTGTCTCCTTTTCTGTATCCTCCTCCAGATCATGCCATCTAACCAGAGCTGTCCCAAAGAACAGCTGTGATCTCACCAGCTTCCATGGATTTGATTACCATCTCTATGCTGATGACCCTCAAATCTACCAATCTTGCCTGAAATTCTCTGCTCACCTTCAATCTAATCTCTCTTCTCCAATTCCCTTTCAGACATCTCAAACAGAATGTTCAATAGACATCTTAAATTCAACATGTCCCAAACTAATGCATTATCTTTTCCCCTAAACCTCCATCACACAAACACACAACTTCTCTATTATTGTAAAGGGCAACACCATCCCCCCACTCCCTCAGATTCACAACATAGGTGTTGTCCTTCACTCTCCACTATCTCAACCCCTTCCCCCATATCCAATCTGCTGCTGAGGCCTGTTGACTTCACCTTTACAATCTCTTTCAGATATATCTCTCCCCACTCCAACCCAACCTCCTTTCATCTAACAAGGTGCAGGTTTAATCATGTCATACACACACACACACACACACACACACCCCAGTCAATAAACTCCACTGGTTCCCTGACACCTCCAGAATGAAATACAACATCCAGTTTGGCATTTCTCTTTAAGCATGAAGGACAACTACCACCAAAGACCTTACAGTCCAGATCTCCTCCCTTCCTCCCCACATCTTACACCTTACTCTCCACCATGTACTCTCCCACCCAGTGCCATTGGCCTCCTCGACTGTTCCAAGTACAAGAGACTCGGGTTCAGCTCTGGGTGTTGTCTCTGGCTGATTCCCATGCCTAGAAAGCTCTCTCTCCTTATCTTCACCACCAACCTTCCCTAGCTTCCTTCAAGTCCCCACTAAAATCCAGCCTTCTACAGGAAGCCTTTCTTAAGCTTTCTTAATTCTAGTGCCTCCCTTCTGTTAATTATTTCCTTTTTCTTCTGTATTTATGTTGTTTATACACATATTTGTCTGATTGATTGTTGTCTTGCTCTTTAGGCAGTTCCTTGACGGCAAAGACTATCTCTTACCATTCTTTGTTCCTGGCACATTGTAGTCAGGCTGTCAACAAACATTTATCTAGAGCCTACTAGGTACCAGGCACTGTGCTAAATGCTGAGTTTAAGAAGAGAGGCAGAAGACAGTCTCTGGTGCTCAAAATCAAATAGGGACAACAAGCTAACACTGGTGAGGGAGTTAGAGTTAATAAACACTTAATGATTTGTTACAACTAAGGTAGGGTGACTTGGGCTTTGTCCCCAGGGAACCAAACGGAGAGGGTATTGAATTTAGAGGAAGCTGAGAGCACTTGAAACTCTTCAGCGACATAAAAACAATAGAGTTTAAACATCTACTTAGTAAGAATAATAATCTAATATAGGACACTGCCAGGTATAACTATATAAATAAGATGAGCCCCTGTTCTGCCATGCTCTCTCCAACCCCACCTCACCGTGACCCTGCATGGGTGTGCTGAGGTCTCTATCTCTTATCTCTTAGGGCAGGGTCCTTCCCTACTGGGGGAAGGAGACATTTCCAGTAAGACTTGGTTGTGGTTTGTGGTGCTGGCCTCAGGCATATTTACGCACAGTTACCTGGGTCTTTGACCGGCTGGCTATCCCCTCTGGGGCCAGGCATGACAAAGTGAACCCCATCTCCCCCAAAACAGAAAGCAGTGCTTTGTATTCCCCTAAATCTTTTCTTCTCCAGGACAAACATCCTCAGTTCCTTCGAAGAATGCTCTGATAGCATCATTTCTAGTCCTTCACCATCCTGGTGGCTCTTCTCTAGACACTGTTGAGGTTATCAATGTCCTTAAAATGTGGTGCCTGAAAGAGAACTCCAGACATGGATAGAACAAGTTATCCCTCCCCTCTTCAGGACGCTTATGCTGAATGTCTCCAAATGAGTTTCAGAGGACACAGGGGGAAGGGGGGACAGAGGCAAAGAGACTGGGGAATAGTAACCTGAACGGATAGGGAAAACAGTGTCGGGAGAAGAAGCTTCTTTCCCGTCCTTGTTCTGCTCCTTTCCAAACTTCCAGACTAGCACAGGTATCTTCCCCCACCCCCTCTTCTTTGTCTTCGCCACTAGAACATAAGCTCCTTGAGGGCAAAGACTTTCTTTTTGTTTGTATTTCCACTTTCCAAAATCAGTTAGCTTGGCCTCGGTTTTACCTACACCTCTATAGTGCTTTAAGGTTGATAGTGTCCTTCCTTCAGGCCAGCCCTGTGAGGTAGTAACTGCACAGTTCGTATGTAGGATGGTAAATTCAGAGTTGGAAAGGGGCCCTAGGAGTGAGCTAGTCCAACAGAGATCATTCTCTGGCCTGTATCCCAATATTCCCAACATCGCCCCTGTTTCACTCATTCCAGGAAAGCTTGGCCAGGCTTAATGTCATTCTCTACCCTCTGCTATTTGCTCCATAGCCTTGTCAACTGATTTGCCACTATAAAAGCTGAGTCCTCTTTCACAATCCCAGTTCTAGAAACATGATCAAATCAGCCTGGCCATTGTTCCTGGATAGGGTGACCAACTCACAATCCAGTAAATTTCCAGACTGAAAGAAAAGGCCCTCCCCGCTCCCACAGGTATATTGACTTCCCTCAGACTCCTCGAGGACTGGCACTGACTGACGTGCAGTTATATCTGCTTATATATAACTACACACTTCCTTGTGTAGTTATAGCTCCAGAATTTTGAGTTTTGCTCAGTACTTGACACATAGCGAGCACTTAATAAATGTTTTTTCATTCCTTCTTTGTTTCTCCTCTTTTTTTTTTTTTTTTTAAGATGAGATAACCCTGGTCTTGATGGGTTAAGAGCTGGAATTTTTACCCAAATCTTCTAAATCAAAATCCAGGGCAGTTCCCACTCGAGTCTCCTGTCTCCAAACTCTCATCTTTAAGGAAATCTTTTCCTGATGAGCCAGTCTCCATTCTGGCCCTTCTCTGCCTTCCTTAAACATTTCATTTATTATGAATATTAGCTGACAGTCAGATACATTTTGAAGTCCACTAAAATGTAGTTGAGGCCATTTGGGGCCATGTATGAGTTAAGTGCTACTGGAATTATTATACTCCTTTCACAGATGATAAGAGCATAGGTTGAGGCTGGAAGGGGCTGTAGAGACCAGATTCATAGGTTCCCAAAGTGGCCAATACTGCCCCGGGGGGTGCTGGAACAATGTGGGGGCAGTAATAGCCTCGGGTGCAACTGGGGGATGTTAAATAAAAACAAGGGGGTGGCACATGCACGTTTTATCTTTTACATAAGAGTTAAAGTCATGGTGCTTACATTATTTTCCAAATAAACACACAAAAATGCAAGTTACAAGGATCAGTGATCGAGTTCACCAACAGGTCTTAACAAACAACTGTTGGTGGGCAAGTGTGTCACACATTGTCAGGAATGCAGTACACATGGACAGCAATGTGTGCATGTACTAACTTGTTTATAATATGATACTATGGGTTACACAATGCATTATTGCATCATCAAAATAAATTATTAAATTTAAGATGGATTTTTTTTTTTGGAGAGGGAAAGGCAGGGTAATTGGGGTTAAGTGACTTGCCCAAGGTCACATGGCTAGTTAAGTGTCTAAGGCTGGATTTCAACTCAAGTACTCCTGACCTCAGAGTCCATTGCACCACCTAGCTGCCCCTGTATCATTTTTAAAAAATATATTTTATGTTTTTTTGAAATGATGCAAATTAAAAAAAATTAAAGGGTTTTTCAAAGGTAGATTTACAGGGGGGTGCTGAGTAATTTTTTTAGGGCATTAAATTTATGCAGGCCAAATAAATCTGGGAACCTCTGATCTAACTCAGCCTCCTTCATTTCCTGATAAGGGACCTGCGGTCCAGGGCATTAAGTAACTGACATGTCCCATCTGTAGTAAGGAAGTAACTCTGAGACCAGTTTCCTGCCTGACCCTCAGCACAGAGCAACGGGTCATTCTTTTACATCACGTCAGCTCACACACAAACACCCATGCTCCACCCCTATTTCATGCACTAGGTGTGTTCCTGAAAAAGCTCTGCATAGATCAAATGTGCATCAATAGAGGCATTTGCACTGCCCTTTCTAAGGCTTGTTATTTAACAGAATCTCAGTGAATTCCTCTGAAAGACAGTCCTTTGGTAAAACCAATAAACCTGCCTTTTCATATCTTTTGTCTCAATCTAACTATTTATGTAGTTGATTGGCTTGGCTCTGAGTGAAGTACACCTTGACTTCCTCTATTAATTGTCCTTTCACGTGCTCTCATTCATCAGTCCAAAAGAGAAAATATCAGCCTCCCTTATAAGCCTGCCCCTCCTTCAAACTGCCCTGTTTCTGCTGAGGGTAGGGTCTTCCCAGGCTGGCAAACCTCACAATCAGTGACTCTTCCCTCTTCTTTATATCCGATCAATATCCAAGTGGTGCCGATTCTACCCACAGCCTAGCCATGGTCCTTGGGGGCAAATGCAAGTGGAGGTTAGGGTCGGGTACATCAAATCCCCTGGGGGTGCAGTAACTCACATCCACTTCACAGGGTCCACACTTCCAGTGGACCTGGATCTGCCAAGTGGATGAAAGGAAAGGGAGGAGGGGAAGAGGAGAGAATAATAATGGTGAGAGAGGTGTGCTTGAAATGTGGTGCAATGGTGAAAGGAACATGAGGGAGGGAAGCTGGGGCCTGAAGAGGGATCAGAGTCTTGGGTGTGGGTGTACTTCATGGTCTAGAGCTGGCAAAGAACAACTCCAGGGCAAAGGCACAGTCCCTGCCTTGTGTTGCCCTGGGATACAGCTCTAGCCAGCCTACCCTAATTACAGCCCCATTTTTACCTCCACAACCTTTAACAGGTCTTCTTGCCTTCAATCAGCCTCTGTGCTCTACAATTCATCGTCCACAAAGCTACTACACTAGTTTCCTAAGGCACAGATTCGAGCATGTCTCTTCTACTACGCTGACCTTGAAGGCCTGGCTCCAGCCCGATTCCTATTACTCTCATTTTCACTCTACATTCGAGCCACAGTGGACTTTGAGCTTTTCTCCCAACACTCATCTCGATAAAGATTACTGGGTAGTTACTACATGCCAGGCCCTGAGTTAGGCGCCACAGTAGAACACAAAGCTTAGAAAGTCAAGGTTCCTGGTTTCAAAGAGCTCATACTCTAGGAGAACATCAGGGGGCAGGGATAGAACTGACTGGTACCTGAATAATAGGGATAATGATGACAGGACTGTGACAGTGGAGATGTCTCTAGTTCTCCAAGGTTTGCAAAATGTTTTCCATACATTTTCTTATTTTTTTAATGTAAATTTTAATTTATTTCTTGGTTATATCATTCATTTCCACAAGGTTTTGAGTTACAAATTTTCTCCCCTTTTTGTCCCTACCCCCCAGCCCAGAACATTGATCCCACTGTAAGACCCCTCCCACA
>JAQQSW010014042.1:0-12189 GCA_028646575.1 Pseudocheirus occidentalis
TGATGATGGTGATGATGATGATGGTGATGGTGGTGATGATGGTGATGATGATGATGATGGTGATGGTGATGGGGGTGATGATGATGATGATGATGGTGATGGGGGTGATGATGATGATGGTGATGGGGGTGATGATGATGATGATGATGGTGGTGGTGGTGGTGGTGGTGATGATGATGATGATGAAGATGAGGAGGAGGATAGTAACAATGACAATAATAGGCATTTCTATAGAGCTCTAAAGTTTGAAAAGCACTTAAAATATATCATTTCATCTTAGCTTCATGGTAATCCTTGTGAAGTAAATAAGATGAGCATTATTATCCCCATCTTATAGATAAAGAAACTGAGGGTCAGATAAAATCATTTGCCTAGGAATCACTTAGTAAGTGTCAAAGACAAGACTGAAACCCTGAGATTACTGAATGCGAGTCCAGGAACCCATGGACTCCGCCCTAGTGGAGTATGTAACGGTGTATCTATGTAACATAGACTATAAGTAGTGGAGTTGAATGAGGGCATATGAGTGAGGGCACTTCATTGTTCAGGTGGAGGCAAAGGCCTGAGAGTCTCTTGAAACTAATCCCTCACCTCCATATGCAATCAGTTGCCAAATTCTGTTCATTTTCAAGATCTCTCTTGCATGTAATTCCTTCTCCTCTCTGACATGACCACTCTAGCACAGGCCCTCAACCCTGCACTATTACACTTGCTTCCTGGTGGGACTGAAGCTTGAAGCCTCTCCTTGCTCCAATCCATCATTCACTCAGCTTTCAGTGATTTTTCCAAAGCACAACTCTAACCATATCACCCCTTCCCCTCCTCAATAAACTCCAAAGGCTCCTTATCACCTCCAAGTGACAGAACATATAAAATCCTTTGTTTGGCTTTTAAAGCCCTTCACAATCTGATCCCTTTCAACCTTTTCTATACCACTAGCACAGCACATAGACCACTACATATAACATAAGGACAGCCGAGGAAGGAACCAGGAACATCAGGGACAACGTCACAGACGTGGCCTCTCGGTTGAGCCTGGAAGGACGATGGCGTCTGAGAGCTGTACAGGAGAGAATGTGTTTCAAACATAGGAGGTAGAGAGAGAGGAGGTAAATGGACACCGATCTGCATGTACTATATGTACGGTGGTGAAAAAAGGCTAAGAGCCCAGTCTGCCTGGAAGGAAAATAATCCTGTATAGGTAGACGGAAACCAGATTGAGGTACAAGTCCTACAGTGCCCCTCCCTTGCTCAGGAATCTTCAATGGGAATTTGATAAAGCACAAACTCCTGTGATAGGGATTTCAAACCCTTCATTATCTCCTGTCTACTTTTCTGGGCTATTTATATATTCGTCCCCTGTACTCACTCTGCCATCCAGCCAAATTAGCCCACCCCCCATCTCTAGCTTCCACACCTTTGACCAAGCTGTGCCCTATGGCTGGCAGACTCTCCCTCCTCACTTCTCTCATTTAGAATTCCTATCCCTCTACATGATTGAGTTTACTTGCCACCTCCTATGCACCAGCCTTTCCCAGCCTTCCCATTTGTTAATACTCACTACCCCTACCCACCCGAATTATTTTTATATCTTTCATATTTCTTTGTATATATGCTGTTGCCCCTCCCCCAGGGGAATGTAAGTTCCTTGAGGGCAGGGAATAATATTTTGTTCTGGTTTATGTCTGTATCCTCAGTATCTGTCATGCAGTAGGAATTTAATAAATGCTTTGGAGGCGACATTTCTCTGTTGGAATAATGGTAATAGCACTTATTGTCTCTGAAATCAATTTTCCATCAATCATTTAACCTCCCTGTGACTCAGTTTTCCTCTCTGTAAACTGAAAGAGTTGGCTAGATGGTCTCTGAAGCCCCTTCTAGCTCTAAGCCTAGGCCTGTATAATCTTATGAATTGAAGTGAATGCGATGGTGCCCCATCCAAAGACGTTTATATACTGTATTTTCCTACATATAAACACTTTAAAAATATAAACCAACAAGTTGAGATGTCATTTTTAAAAAGCAACCATTGAGAATATTTTGGAGATGAGAGAAATCCTGGTTTATCCTCAGGCAGTAGATTCTGGTGCCCTGCCTAGCAAGGAGAAATGCATCAAGGGTTTCCTGTCCAACAAATTACAATATGACTCTTGGAATATTCTCTTCTTCAGAATCAGAGGATGTCGATTAGGCCTGGTGTTGAAAATCCCAAACATTCCAGTTGGCAGGACACTGAACTACTGTGAGTTCAGTGATGGGTGCTGACTGTTCTTTCAGAAATGGGTTTGGGTGGGGGGAGAAAGGGGAAGGGAAAAGAGCAAGGAGAAAGAGAGGAAGAGAGGGAAAAGATTGAGAAAAAGAGAAAAGGGAGAAACAAGAGACACAAAGAGAGAAATAGAGGCAGCCAGGTGCCAGCCACCACCTCAGGGTGTCTTTGGCTTCCAGGTTCAACAGTTAGAATTCTGGAGCAAACCCAGCTCAAAGCTCCAGATTTTACATTTGATTACAGAGCCAGAGGCAAGGGAGTTTTCTAAGGACAATTCTGTAACTCTAGAATTCTTCTCTTGCAGATCCAAGAGAATTTTCACAGTCAGGAAATCCAAGGCACCAGGCTACCGATGGGCACACACCTCCTTGGCATCCTCACTTGTACAAAGAGTAGTTTGAAGGGACGGGTTTGGGAAGACAGCACCAGGGCCCTTCTGGATAGGTGGACTCTTCTGTCTCACTAAATGAATAAATAATAGCACTTCAACACAGAAGGGGCCCTTAATGCAGTCAATTTATATTCATGGATGACTTCCTGCCCCCCCCTTCCCTAGAAAAGCAAATGGGTTTTTTGGAACCTACAAGAAGTCTGCCTAAAGAGGTAAACATTTGGGTGGTCTGTTGATATTCACAGAGCACATTTGAAATTAACTAAATTGCTTTCTATGAGAAACAGACTTTAATGCCCGTTCAAAGAGCTAGGGGCTTGGAAGAGAATTTGGTAAGTAGCATGAATATGTCTTTGTGTATACTGTGACTTGGGTTGTTGTTTTAATGGTAGCATCTGCTAATGAAGGAAAGAAATGGGGTGACTAGAACCAGAGACTGAAGGCCGTGCAATATCCCCACCTACCCACCCACCTAGGGGATTTCAGCCAGCAAGACAAAGCTGACATGCTGACACATTTACCATCTGTTTTGTCCTTGGACTTTCGTAATGAAAACCAATCTCTCTCCCTCTCTCCCTCCCTCTCTCCCTCCCACCCCCTCTCTCTCCTCCTTTCTCTCTCTCTCTCTCTCCCATTATCTCTTCATCCCTCTCTCCCTCTCTCACTCCCTCTCTCTGTCTCCCTCTGCTCCTCCCTTCCACTCATTGCCTCCCTTCCCTCTGCCTCTGTCTTACCCTCCTCTCTCATTTTCCCAATTTCTCTCCATTTCCTTCTCCCTCCACTCCCTCTTCTTTCCCCCCATCCCAAACAATAGGTGAATTAAAGCAGTGGAGGTTCCCAGAGTTTTACACACACAGTGAAAGGGTTGAGACACATGTAGGAGCCGGGGACCCTCCAAAGTTTGGAAAACCTTGGAAGCACTTACAAGGCTTTAGGAGGGTGGCAACAACAAAAGGTAAGCCCTTGTTAGAAAGAATAATTAGATGAAATAGGAAACCCCGAGCTGGTAAGCCTCCTTTTACCCCTCAGTCTCCAGCCTAGGTGAGCTCCTTTCTGGCCAGCCCTTCCTCTGACCACCCACCCACTCACTCACACACACACACACACACACACACACACACACACACACACACACACACACACACTCTCACACATCCTTGGCAGTGGCCTCTCTGTGTCCCAATGTCTGCCCCACAAGACATTTCATGTCCTCAGCCCTAGGACGTAGTTTTATCAAGTTTTCCCCACGTGCCAAAATTCCTAGTTAGAGCTCTAATGGGGGAGGAAGGGGTGGCATGTAGGACTTCCCCTTTCCTGCAAGTTACTGTTTGGTAGGAATGAATGTCAAGGTGAGAAGGAATAGTAACAGTAAACATTTCAAAAGTTCCTACTATGTGCTGGGCACTGTGCTAAGCGTTTTACAAGTATTGTGTCACTGGATCCTCACAACAGCTCTGAAAGACAGGTACTATGATTATCATCCCCATTTTACAGAGGACAGAACTGAAATAGAGTTTCAGTGACTTGCCCAGGGTCATACAGCCAGTAAGTATCTGAGACTGGATTTGAACTCTCCTGATTCCTGGCCCCTTTCTCTATCCAGTGCACCACCTAGAGGCACACGCACACTCATGTGCATGCACGCACACATACACACACACACACACATACACACACATTCATCCTCTTCCTCTCCCCCCCCCTCTTTCTCTCTCTCCCCTCACTCTGGTGTCAAAACTGACTCCTCCAGTGCCTGCTCAAGTCATTTAACAGACATTTATTAAGCACTTCTGTGCCCAGGTCCCCTGCTAAGCCCTGGGGATACCAGAGAAGGCAGTTGAGTCTTGACACTTGACAGCTCCAGTGAGGGGCCTCCCAGTTATGTAGAACTATGATCATATGGACCATACACAGATCAACTTTCTCACAGGGGCCTCTGGCCCATTAATTTCTTTTTTCTTCTTGCCTTCATTTCGTTCCATCAGATTCTCTCTCAGCCCCCACACCCCATACATATACACTCACATACTCATATACATACACACACATACACATGTTCACCCACACTCATATACACACACACACACACACATATACACACTTTCACATGCACATTTTTCTCCCTCTTACGTTTTCAGAGACTCAGGCCTTGCAGAGTCCTGCTATTTCCTAGAGGAACAAGGAGGTGGTTCCCTGAAGTGTTTACAGATCTTGTTGCCTGGCTGCAAGAATCATTTCCAGCTTGCAATCCAAGCTGATGGCTGCCCTGAGTTCACAGAGCCAAGCTATGCAATCAGCCTCGGCGTGTACCGCTCTGGGACCGAGGCCGGCTGACGTGTTCTCCTTCTGAGCCCCCAAGAACACGTCACAAGAAAAGTCCTTGGCCGTGTTTCTGATCTCCCTCCTCCTTCCAGTGCTCTTAAGTGCTCTACCAGGATGTTAATGGGTGGGAAAGATTACTTTGAGAAGGACAATGGAGTAATAGGTCACTAGGTTTTCTATGAGAGACAGCCTAGTGTGACAACAAGAACTGGGAACATTGCAGTAAGATTTAAGGTTTGCAGAGCACTTTAATCAAACGTTTTACACACATTATCTCACTCAGGCCTCCCAACAAGCCCACGAGGAGGATGCTCTGATCATTTCCCCTTTATAGACGAGGAATCTGGCTCAGAGATCAGGTCTGGACCCAAGGCTTCATGGTTCCGAGCTCAGTGAATGCCGGGGGACTGGCTTTGTAGTCCGGAAGGCAGGGCTCTAATTCCCACTTCTGACACATACTAACCAGGTGACTCTGAACAAGTCCCTGCTTCTGGTCTTCATCTGCCCTTCTTCTAAAATGATGGCCATAGTGATCACAGCCAACACAAAGGCTCCTCTGGGCCAGGCACTGTGACAAGAGCTTGACAATTATTACCCCATTTGAGTTTCATCACAGCCCTGTGAGGTAGGAACTATTGTTAAGCCCATTTCACAGCTAAGGAAACTGAGGCAGAGGTTAAGTGACATGCCCAGGGTCACACAGCTAGTAAGTATCTAAGGCCAGATTTGAACTCAGATTTTCCTGACTCCAGGCCCAGCATTCAACTCACTGAACTACTTATGGACCCTAATATTGGTAGGTTAATAAAAGTGAGGGGATATTGTTTGTTTGGTGGGGCTGTAGACTACTGTAATCTCATTAGCAGAGCAAAATCTTGTCTGGGGTGGGGTGAGCTCCTTCTATCAGTGGAGCCACTGTTCAGGAACTTACTCTTAGAAAATTTCCTGGCATCACTGAGAGTTCAAGGGACTAGCCCAGGGTCACATAGTCAGTGTGTGTGTGTGTGTGTGTGTGTGTGTGTGTGTGTGTGTGTGTTCAGGTGGGACTTGAACCCAGGTTCTCCTGACTTCAAGGCCAGATCTACATCTGTGTTGTTATTAACACATTACCGTTACCACCACCACCACCACCACCACCATCACCATCACCACCACCACCATCATCATCACCACCAGCACCACCACCACCACCACCATCACCACCATCACCATCATCACCACCACCACCATCACCACCACCACCATCACCATCACCACCACTACCCCCACCACCACCACCATCACCACCACCATCATCATCATTATCACCATCATCACCAGTATCATTGTTATCATTTTGGTTGTATATTAATGGAATAACCAGAGACAATTTTTGCACCAGAAATATTGACCTTTCAACAAAAAAAATAAGTTCAAGGCCAATGTAAAATATTTATTTTATTTATTCATTTATTGATTAGTGGAGTGATTTTGAAATAATTGAAATAACCAATTTTGAGAATAGCTTCCGCTTGAGCACCTTACACAAACAGATGAAAGGAAGTTATTTTCACTGATGAAAATTTGCTAGTGCCAATGGAGATATCTCAACTTTCACTTTTTTGAAACAGTATTTTGTTTCTTCAATGCCAACTGCCATGGATTCTAATAAACAGACTCCTCCCACTTTAAGCTTCACCACATCCTGGGAGGTTGAGGGGGGAGATGAACTTTTCTGATTTGCCTTCCCAGCGCTACATATCTTGGGAGCAAACAGTCTGGCTGCCCTACAGAAATTTTGCCTAGGAATCCTACATCTGAAAGTGACTTATGGGCAGGAGTAGCTGAGCTTGGAATCAATGTGCCAGCTCTGGAAGTCACCAGGGTTTTTTTAATCTCCCAATTAGTCTTACTCCCCAAAACAATCTAAAGTCTTTAATGGGGAAGTCAAGTAAATTTGATTGTAAATCACCCTTGTGGGGACCAAAAAAGGAAAACCTAAAAAAGAATCTTGGAAGTTCTGGAATATTCTCAAAGTTTGTTTGCTTTTTGTTCTCATGCCCCTTTCCTCATGGTACAGCCCAACGTTGCTTACTTGCAAGGTTCAGGGAAAGAATTCCGGTTAATTGAGTGCTAACTAGAAACCTATTTGTGACCTGATCTTGGTGGTTAGAAATAGCAGAACAATCCACTTTCCTGCCTTAGTAGGTATAGTAAGATAGACCTTAACAGCTGGAACCATTTTGCTGTGTTGCTGGTTGTACTCCCTCCAGTACACAGACTACAATCCCTTTCAAGAAAGTCTTCAAGATGTGCTGAATCTAGATAAAATTCATCACCACGCAGTTATCAAAACTGAGCTAATTTCATTGTCTGATAACACTTCTCGTCCCTCCCTGGGTTTTTAGTGGAAAACTTTCCAGTTTAGGAGGATCTACCAGAGCAACTGCCCTGCTCTGTGCCATAGCCTTAAAGGGTCACTTTTCAGACCATAGATCTCAGAGATCACCCAGGCCAACCTCCTCACTTTACAGATGAGGAAACTGAGGCTCAGGTAGGTTTAGGGATTTGCCCAAAGTCACACAGATAGCAAGATTTAAACTGAGATCCTCTGACCATCCAAATCCAAGATTCTTTCCACTGTGCCTTGGCTCAGTGAAATGTTCTTACCACAATTATGAACTTCAGTAATTAAGGATCTTACAGTGCTGTGGGTCTTGATTATAAAAATGAATTCTCATCTATCTGCTAGTCCCTTCCTTGTTGCCTTAAAACAGTTGCTTAATTTCCAATTCTTTCCCATGCTTAGAAAACCCTCATTTGAATCTGCTGTCCCCTCAAGTTATTGTCCTCCCTCTCACATCCAAATAACTAGAAAAAAAAATGTCTATATGTATCACCTCTTCTCTCACTCACTTCTCAATCTCTCCCATCTGGCATTTGACCTTCTCATTCAACAGAAGTTACTGTCTCCAAAGACATTGATGGTACTTGCATAGCAGAGAGAGCACCAGGCCTAGAGTCAAGAAGGCCTGAGTTCAAATTCAGTCTCAGATACTTTGTAGCCGTATGGCCCAGGCAAGTCACTTAACCTCTATTTGCCTCGGTTTCCTCATCTGTAAAAAGGGAGGAGCACTTTCCTTCCAAAATTATTGTGAAGGTCAAATGAAATAATATTTGTAAAGTGCTTAGCACAGTGTCCGGTACACATTAGATGCTTATTCCTTTCCTTTCCCTCTTGCTAAATCCAAAGGCCTTTCCTTAGGCCTCATCCTTCTAGAACAGTGGTTCTCAACCTTCCTAATGCCGAGAACCTTTAATACTCATATGTGGGTGTGTCTGCAGGTAGGCGGCCCGCCTGGAGATAGATAGAGGAGAGTGTCTCAGTTCCTAAAACCATGGGAAATGTGTTTTCCCATGGTTTTAGGCAACCCCTGTGACTCCTGTGAAAGAGTCATTCAATCCCCAAAGGGGTCGCAAGCCACAGGTTGAGAATTACTGTTCTAGAACTTTCTTCAGCATTTGATGTTGTTAACCACTCTCTCCAGTTCATCTCTGAGTTTTCATGATACTGTTCTCTCTCAGTTCTCTTACCTCTCTGACCACTTCTCAGTCTCCCTTATTGGTTGATCATCCATCTTCTGTGCCATAACTATGGGTGTAAGACAAGGCTCTGTCCTAGGTCCTTGTTTCTTATTCTCTACCATCTAATCATCTGTTCTCATTACCTCTAATAGGGTCATTTATCATCTCAATATAGATGACTAGCTGTACCCCAGCCATCTCCAACTCAACATGTCCAACAGAGAACTCATCTTCCCTTTAAACCCTTCCTTCTGCTGAACTTCCCTATTTTTTGGTTAGTGCACCAACATCTTCCCAGCTACCCAGCTTTGAAATCTAAGTGTCACCTCAACTTCCCCTTGTCCTTTATCCTCTACATCCAATCAACTTCAAGTTTTTTTTAAGCATGCCTCCACAACATCTCTTGAATCTGTCCCCTTCTCTCCACCCACATGATCGATTCCCTAATTTGTCACCTCCTGTTTGGATTATTACAATAGCCTTTTAAATAGTCTCCAAACTCATTCTCTTTCATCTACATTTCATTCTTCACACAGCTGACAAGACAAAAATACCTCATGTATTAATCTGACCATGACACTCTGCTCAAGAAACTTCCATAGCTACCTATTGCCTCCAACATAAAAAATACAAATGACACAGCAAGTCACCTAAAACTGTCTTACATTATGTCTCCAGTCTACTTCTCCAGGCTTATTATTCCTGGTCACACCTAATGTTTCACCCAAACTGCCCCATTTGCTGCCCCTTGTTCATGACATTCCATTTCCTTCCCTCCTTCCTTTGCAAGCACTGACTTCCATGCTTGGAATGTTTTCCCTCCTCACCTCCATCCTTTGGAAGCCCTGGCTCTCATCAAAGATCATCTCAGTGTACCCCATAAACAAAACTTTCCTAGATTCCTTGAGTCATTAATGCTGCCTTGGTCCTGAGGGAAAAAAAATAATCGTTTTGCATTTACTTGTAGTATACCTCCTGTAAGATCCTTGAAGGCAAGAATCAATTAATTTTATCCTTGTATCCTCAATACCAGAGAGACCTGGGTTTAAATCTTGCCTCTGACATACACACTGCTCAGGGTTCTAATGACCTCTCTAAGACTCTGGAGAGGCACTGAGCTCTAATAATAGAATGAGTTTCCAGTTCTGGCAGATTTCACAGGACTGGTCCCTCTCCTCCATATCTGTATGCCAATCTCAATCCCAATTTCTATCGCTATCCCTGTCCCAATCACCAATGCCTAGCATAGTGGCTCAAACGCAATATACTCTTAATAAACACTTGTTGAATTAAATTTAATTGAGCCATCTGCTTTTCAAGCTCATATCACCCACACAAGGCTAGAAGGTCAATGAGTTTCATCTGGTCCTAACACTATCAATCCAAAAGAAAAAGAAAAAGCAAAGAAAAAATGTGAGTTTTCAGAAAGAAACAAACTGTTCTAAAACAGTCACCAGGCTTGAGAGAGATACTTTCCAAGTCTCCAATCAACTTCTTCATTTTAAAAAATAGACTCTTTGCAGTCCTGCTTTCCAAATTTTCTTACTTTATCAAAATAACTTTAACTGGAGTTGCACAGGGAAGGATTCTGGCATCAGAAGGGTCGATGCTCTGTTGGAGCATTTGATATTCAGAATGTTTCCTTTTTACTATCTTCACAATATGGAATTCCATTGCATCAACTGACTTCACCATTCTGCAAGAAGTAAATTGACTCAACAAATATAAGAAACATTCAATGAGAAGAGAACCCTGTTCTTAGACTTTCTCCCAAAGCCTGGGCAAGGCCAGTTCAGAGGCATCGTGATCCAATCCTAACTATCAAATAACTTAACAATTACCCAGGGGAACTGAGAGGCATTACCTATATAAAGTCATAAAGAAAAGATTCTGGAGGAAAGAGACCAACAATTTGGAGGGGAGGGATAGCAAAGCAGCCTTCGAGATTCTCAGTCTGTGCTTTTGTTCCTCACCTTAAAGGTTTAGGCTCCTATTGTTTTCTTCCTTAATGCACCTTTCAGCAGGGGAAACCCAAGGTTTAACAAGGTCTCAACACTGGAGAAGTTCTTCAGAGGAAAGGAAAGGGGAGGGGGGGTAACCATTTATTTGGTTTTCATTTGGAAACACCTGACTGCCATTTTTGACATACATCAAGGATAAATAAAAATGGGATAGAAGGATGATGGAAAAAGTAAGGTCACAGCCTTTCAATGAGCATGACAGGTTTGGGGGAGAATATATAAAATGTTATGGCCAAACAAGCCTTTTAGCCAATAAATCCTACTTGTCACTGTTAGCAGCTTGGTATTTAAAATCCCACCCATGTGTTTAAAATTGCACATTAAACAAGGATGCCCAACACAGAACCATGTGAAGATAAACCAAGATGCCCAGCTGTTTTTATTTTAAAGGATATTTAACTTTCCATATTAAATACTCTAGGTCTTTTTAGAGGGCAACTAACATATGTCTTTTGGGGAAATTTTTAAAAATCACTTCCCCCCCAAAACCCCCAAACAAAAAAAAACTAAGCTCTTTAAAATAACACAACATGTGAAGCTAAACCCTTAGAAATGCACTCAGAACCTCTCCTCACTAAGTCCCAGATGAACCCTCATCTGGGGGCTGGAGAAGAGAGCAGTAATTATCCTAAGTGCTTGGAGGGGAAAAATAAGTCATCTCAGTAAGAATGATTTTGGACAAAAGAACAGCTCCAAGACTTGCTCTTTAATACAAGCTGCTGTTTACATAAGATCCTGGATGGTGAGCTGGAAGTAAGCTCAGGGGCCATCTGGCCCAAGCCCTTCCTTTCATGGATGAGAGAGGTGAGGTCCATGTTGACTAAAAGACATGCTTAAGGTCAAAGAGGAAGCATCATGGGTGGGATTCAAACCCAGGTCCTCCAGCTCCAGAGCCAATATCCCTTTTACTATATTATACTGCCTCCCATGAGCTTTTCTATGCATTATCTCATTTGAGCCTGGCAACAGCCCCAGGAATTAGGTGCTAAGAGTTTTATCTCTCTCATTTTATAGATAATGAAACTGAGGCTCAGTTGCTCAGTTTTGTCTCAGCCTGAGAAGTGACTTACTCAGGGGCATATAGCTCAGTAAGATTCTGAGGTGGGTGTTGAACCCGGGTCCTTCTGATACCAGCTCTATCACAATGGCTCTTTGGCCCAATATGGTAGCCTTGTGTCATATCCTTTGAAATCTTCCTCCCCTATTCCCTCCTCCTTCCCTCCTCTCAAATACACACATGGCCAGAACTCTGTGTACTGCAGAGACATGATATAAATAAGTTAGGTAGTAAAATGACCTTTTCTCAAATCACGTTTTGGGCCAGATTCATTCTACAGCTGTCTCATTAGTCCAGGTCTACAGAAGCCAAGAACCAGGACGTTTTTCACAAGCCCTGCTCAAGATTTGATATCCAACTGAATTCAGTTCTGAGGAAACATGATTACACATGCTTCCTTTCCACGATTCTTTTTGGCACATTGAAAGGGAGTACTGCCAAAGACACAGGGAGCAGTGAGGTGTGTCCCAATAGCATCCTTATCTCAAGGCCTGGGAGTTTCATTTGAAGGGAAAAAAGTTGTAGAAAGAAAGGAGAGAAGAAGCAAAGGGGGAGGGAAGGAGAAAGG
>JAQQSW010014043.1:0-12189 GCA_028646575.1 Pseudocheirus occidentalis
GTGTGTGTGTGTGTGTGTGTGTGTGTGTGTGTGTGTGTGTGTGTGTGTGTGTGTGTGTATCAACTGCTAGAGCTTCATAGACTGTGATCTAAATAGCAAGAAAAAACCCTGAAGTACTGGGGTATCAAAAGGATAATATTCTAAGGAAGCTGCCTGGTGGACTTCTCTGAGAGGATCCTGCCTCTTTCCTGCCAGGCAGGAATGGAGTCTGCTGAGACCAAATGTGTGCATGGCCATGTTCTTAGCCTGAGCTGAAGGACACCAGCTTACTCCCATTATCACTAACAGTTTCTTGAGGATTTTGCAAAGTGCTCTACACAATATTATGCACATTTCTGTGGAAGCTGTGAGGAGTCATAACCTCCTAACTCCACCTAAGCATAGAATATCCCTTTGGGTATCTACGGGCCTTTTTGCCCAGGGAGTTAATATGGATTTATAAACAAATGCTCACTCCTCGGTTTTTCTGAGTATGACAGTATGACTATTCTCTTCTGGGGCTAAAGGAGTGGGGAGATGAAAAGGAGACAGGCCGAGAAAGGAAGAACAGAAACAAAACTGACATGCCTGAGTCTCCCCCTCATGAGGTCACAGAATTTGGATGAAGGTTTCAGAAAAACTTGGGAAGACTTATATAAACTGATGGAAAGTGAAGTGAGCAGAACCAGAAGAATAATCTACATAGTAAAAGCAACCTTGTAAACATAATCAGCTATGAAAGACATAGCAGTTTGGACTGATACAATGATCCACCACAACTCCAAAGGAATCATAATGAATCAGATAGAGAACTGATGTATACAGGGTGCAGATGCCCAAACAAATCAACGTAAGAAGCATCTGAAAATTCCTCAACTAGGTTGTTCAGTTCTTAGGTGGAAAATTAAACACCAAAGAGGATTTTGAGGTCAGCAAGAGTGAGCTTGGTGAAGGATTCTCTAGATCCAGATAGAACCTGCGTGGCTAAATCCTTCTTCCTGGCTTGAAGTTGCGAGATCTTCTCTTCTACTGTGTCCTCACTGACAAACCTAAAAAGCCCAAAACATAATGTCATTTTCCTTAGGCTGCATAGGAAAAACAAAACAATAAACCTGAAATAACTTAAACCTTGTACACTATTCTTTTCATGGAACTCTCTGAGAGGTTTTTATTTCTCCAGTGCCTAGACAACTGACAAACTCTTGACTAAATTCAAGTCTTTCCTGAAAAATGTGACTCCAGATGCCTTTTTTTTTTTTTTGAGACCAAAACAGTGAAGATGGACTGAGTGAGCAAAAGGCACACTTATAAGTGTAGCAAGTCTAGCTTCCACATACCTTGCTCCATTCTGACAGGTTAGAATGCCACAAAGTGTACTGGGGGTTTAGCCAGGCACAACACTGTATCTAGTAATAAGGCCTAGGGACATCTACCAGAATCAAAGAAAACTGAGAACATGCTTTGCAATTCAGGTTAAGTGCCAAAGAACTTTCCATTGGCTCCCCTTATTAAAGTAATGCTTGCTGCAATAATCCAGACAGATGCCTGCTTCCTTCCTTCTGTGGCACAAAATAAGTACTCTAAAGTTCCCCTAAATTCATTTCCATTTCTTTACTGTATATGAAGCCCGAGAATGGCAAGCCTTAGCAACCTGTAATAAAATATAAATGAGTTCAACAGCTTTAGTTAAGTACATACAATATGTAAGATACCACAGTGAGGGAGATACAAACGTATGGCCCCTATCCCCTGGAGCAACAATGGAGGGGAGCTCAGAGGCCGAGCCCACCAGTAGATGCATAGGAACGCCCTCTACAACATCCTTAGCAAGCAGTCATCCAGCTTTTGCTTTCAAGTTCTCCAGAAGTGGCAGGGAGCCCTCTACCTCCTGAGGTAGAGTGGGTTTCAGGAAAGATTTCTTGCAGTAGAAAGGTCTGAGCCAGGCCTTCTAGGATGGGTCAAATTTCATAAAAAGCTGAATGTTTAACGAATATACAGTCAGCCTGCTGCTGAGGCAAGATGACTTGCCTTTCCTCTGACACATAATGGTTGTGTGATACCTGGGCAGGTCACATAACCTGTTAGAGTTCTCACAAAACTCTCAGGGCTGTAAGTTACAAAATTAATTTGACAATCTGCATTGGGAGAGGGAGCTTACCCCATTAATTAATTCACTTATCCAGAGATTTTTTTTCCCTCACCCTAAAATATGAACAGGTCCAGAGGATGGAAGATGTAAGTGCCCTAGTAGAGGGGGGATGCAAAGCAATCAACATCTGGCAGAGACAGAGACCATGAAAGGTTTACAGAGGGAGAGAAGGCTGGAAAGGTAGTTTGACAGCAGGTTGTAGAGTATTCGAATGCTAGAATAAGGAATTTGGACTGCATGATGTAGGGAAAAGAGCAGTATGTATTTGGAGTCTAAGGATCTGTTTCTGAATCTCAGCTCTGTCACCTCTGTAACCTCAAACTCTTATTTGTAAAATGAAGGAAAAAATCATGAATTAATTAATAAACTTAGAAAAGGTTTAAAAAAATCCCCTAAATAAAACCATCAGCTTTGATTTAAAAAAGGAAAACCAAATTACTAGTATCAAAAAATGAAAAAGAATTTACAACAAGTGAAGAAATAAAAGGTATTATTAGAAACTATTTTGTCCAACCATATGCCACTAAAACAAGCAACTTAAATGAAATAGATGAATATTTACAAAAATGTAACATACCAAAATGAAGAGAATAGGAAATAGAGAATTTAAACAATTTAATCTCAAAGAAATTGAACTCCCAAAAGAATAAAAGACCGATTCTATTAAACATTTAAAGAACAATTAATTCCAATGTTATACAAACTGTCTCCAAAAACAGGAAAATAAAGAATCCTACCAAATTCCTTTTAAGATATAAATGATATTGAAACCTAAAGAGTCAAAAAAGAGAAAAAAAAATCCTATAGACTAATATCCTTATTGAACCCTGACCCAAAAATTTTAATTAAAATGTTGGCAAAGAAGCTAAAACAACATATCACAAGGATTATACACTATAAACAGTTTGGATTTATTTCAGGGTTGGTTGAATATTAGGAAAACAATAAACAGAAGTGACCACATTAATAATTATATCAAGAGATGCAGAAAACACTTTTGATAAAGTATAAACATCCATTTTTGTTAAAAAAACAAACAAAACAAACAAAAGAAACCAGGAATAAATGGATCTTTCTTTCTCATGATAAATGGTATATATCTAAAATGAAGAGCCAGTATTAAATGTAAAGGGAATTAACAAGATTCCTCATCAGAGTAGCAGGATATAAGACAAATCCACACAAATTATCAACATTTCGGTATAATATGAATCAAACCTAACAGGAAGAGATATAAACTCAATTTAAAATAAGTACTGAATATATAAAATACTTGGGAATCTATCTACCAAAATCCATGCAGGAACTAAATGAATACACTTACAAAACACTGTTCAAGGAAATAAAGACTTAAGTAAGTAGAGATATACTAATTGTTCCTGGAGAAATCAAACTAGTATAAAAAAGTTGACAATATTACCTAAACGAATTTATTCAGTGACATGCAAAATTATCAAAGGATTACTTTATATAACTAGAAAAAAAACCAAAACAAAACTATTTGGAGGAGCAAAAAGGTCAAGAATCCCAAGGGATATAATGAAAAAAGTGGGCAGAAAAGGTATCACCATAGCTCAAGCTATATTACAAAGCAGTAATCACCAAAATAATTTGATCCTATTTGATAAGAACTAACCACATATCAAAAACTGAACACTTGTCTGGCAGAAATTAGTTTGAGACTAACCTCACACCATAAACCAAGATAAACTTGAAAAGGACACATGATCTTAAACCATAATCCATAGAGGTTTGTGACCCCACAGTTTCCAATGCACTGAAGGGGTTGGGTGTAGAAAAAGTTTAAGAAGCCCTGATTTAGACATAAAAGGTGACTTCATGAACAAATGAAAGGAATAAGGAAGAAATTACCTTTGACAACAACGGATAGGGAAAGAGCTCATGACCAAACAAGGAATAGCAAGGATCACAGAAGATAAGCAGACAATTTCAATTACATAAAACTTAAGTTTTTGCACACACAAAAAAAGAAAACAACCCAATCCTGCTAAGATTAGAAGGGATACAGTTAAATAGTTAAAAAAATATATCTTTGTACTAAATTACCCTAGTAGAGGTATGATTTCGTGTGTGTGTGTGTGTGTGTGTGTGTGTGTGTGTGTGTGTGTGTAAAGACATTCAAATTTGTAAGAATTAGGGCCATTTCCCAATGGATAAATGATCAAAGGATATGAATAGGCAGTTTTTGGAGTAAGAAATCCAAACTATCAATGGCCATATGTAAAAAGTGCTCCAAATGACTAGAAACATGAAAATTAAAGGAACTCTGAGGTCCCACCTCACATCCATTCATAAGATTGGCAAAGTTGACAAAAAGGGAAAATGACAAATTCTGGAGACTATAGGAAAATAGACACATTGATATATTATTGTTAGAGCTGTGAGTTGGTCCAGCCATTCTGGAAAGCAATTTGGAACCATGCCCCAAAAGTTAATAAACTGTGCAATACTCTGATCCAACAATACAAATACTAGGCCTACTCACCAAGGAGATCAAAAAGAGAGGAAAAAGTCTTATGTATACAAAAAATATTTATAGCAACTCTTTCTTCTGGTAGCCAAATAGTTTTTGAACATATACATAAATCATTTCAAACCAACAAACAGAAGGTAGGAGAGTTCATAGCTTATCCAGAGAAAGAAGAGTAACCTGTCAAAAAAAAAAAAAAAAAAAAAAAAAAGAATCTTAGAAGGACTTTGAGTCCTGAAAGATTATTTCTCACCTGTGAATGACCACATCTTTTTTCTGTCCAACTCGGTAAATTCGGTCACAAGCTTGGTCCTCAAGTGCTGGATTCCTGCCAGGGATGAGAGGAAAAACATTAAGGTTTCAGCAACTGGAACTGTACCTACCTAAATAATGATAAAAACTTGCTCTTCAGTATCTCACAGTAATATTGTATAACTGTCTATCCTTCACATTTTTTGGGTAGAAGTGACTCTTCTTAATAATTCTTTGCCTTGTCATTACCTGAGAACTTAGCTACTGAGGCAAAGATTAGACCTATCCCCAAACAGTCAAACTGTCCCACTGCTCAAAAATACCTACTTTCAACTCCAATCTCTTCTCTAATACCTTCTCTTAACACTTCAGTGTCTCACTCTTTAAAAATCTTTGGGAATCATTTCCAGTTTCAGAAGCTGCCATGATTCTTTATCATTTATTCCTTATTCAATATTCCCTCATAAAGACCTATGTGGTATTAAGCACAGTAAAGCCTGAACCTAATTTTCCACAACTCAACACAGCAAGTAGCCCTAAGTGTGGCAAATCTAAGTCGAGGAGGACTGAAGCATAACAAAAGTACTGCTTGTTACGGAAATTCCTGATCGGAGTAAAAGTCAAGAAAGCAAGAGTTAGTCATTAAAAATCCTCACAGTACCTGGCTCATTCATTCATATTTATAAACAGGGTATACCTGTGTCACCCATTTTTACCTGTCAAGTCCAATACAAACACCAATATAGAGTTGACGTGTTACGTGTAATTAGAAAGTTCTTCATGTTTTTTCCTGAATAACACTGTTTTTAATCCTCCCAAGCTGAAATGTTCTTGGGCTGCAGAAAATGTATCTGGAAACTGGCATATTGTGTTGCAGCTGAAACTGACAGGTGTTTGCTCTCAGCTGCCAGGAATGGCCGGCTTCGGTTACCATGGCAACAGATGTGAGCTTTGGCAATCAAGTGGAAGACTTTAAGTCATCATTTGAAATCTTACTCAAGAATTCTGGGAACTCTCCCCTAGCCCCCCACCCAGAGTCCCCCTCCCCATGTTGATTTCTCTTGTAAGTGCAAACATGCGTCCATGTGCATAGCACAGGCACTTGTAGAGAGCAGAGAGGACCCCGTGAATGCAGCAGATCCCTCCCTTCCACTCTGGCCATCTGTCCCGTATAACAAAGTACCAATGCATATCCAGCAGAAAAAGGTGGTTCCCTCCGGTCAGGTTCAGTCCAACGCCTCCAGCCAAGAGAGAGATCAGCATCACCTTCAGAAGGAAGCGCATGTCACTCATTCTGAGAGGCTGTCATGATCACCCCACCGGCTGCTGCCAGATTCCCTCCTCTCACCAATGACTGCATGATTCCATGGGGATCGTAAGATTTTCTTTTTAAAAACTCCCACTCTCCCTGTTCCGGTCAGCCAGACATCAAAAATAAAACCAGTGTCTGTTACAAGCCCAGTGCTAAGCTCAAGTACAACATCCTACCTGTAGGTTTGGCTTGGGAGTCAGGCACAAAGAGGGGGCTTTTGATACACAGCTCAGACCAGCCTGCTCTACCAACCTGTCTGCTCTCAACAGCTTATGAAGATGGAGAACCCCAGAAGAGCAAAGTCCTTACAAAAAAGCCCCATGTTAACAAAACAAAGGAGGAAATAATTCTATGTTCAGAATTTGGGTATTTTGCTACTATCCAAAATTCATGCTCTACAGGGGAAGTAGGCTCGAGTTCAATTCTTAACCTGTATATTTGCCAAAAAAAAAAGAGTCAGCAGTTTAAGATGCAATTACAAATTCTGCTTAATGGTAACTAAACTTGTGTTAATATCACAGACGGGCAATCCTATATTGTTAGCAATAAATTAGCTCTTAGAACTCTTGACATCAAAGGACCACACACACACACACACACACACACACACACACACACACACACACACACACACAAAAAGGGATTTATGAAGCCAAATATCATCTGTAAGACAACAAATTCCTTTTGGCAAGGCTGAGGCTATGACACCCTCATACTGTCACTGTTAGCTTACTTCTTTGTAGACAGTTAGTATCAAACTGACCAATCTGTGCCCTGGTGAGAGAAATTACAGCCTGCTTAACTTCAAGAGATTTCAGTCAGCAGATTTCACGACCCACTTCCTACCTGCGGCCCCCTGCGGCTGGTATTGAACGCCTCTACCAGGTCCATCCGCTCCTTGGGCTTGACAGAGCCGTCAATGACAGTGTAAGTCAGCCCACGTCGCTGAAGATGCAGAGCTACAATTTTCAGCATGCTGGTCCACTGAGACACAATGACACTAAGAGACAGTAAAGGGAACAAACACAATAAGCTCTCACTTGCTCTTTAGGTGTCTGTCTCCCTGTTATGCATGCCCTCAGAATGGGTTTCTGCTGAAGCGTCATCTCCAAATCCCTATAAATCTGATACAGGGAAAGACCACAGACTCTAAAAATCAAAGGACATGGGGTCAGATCTCACCTCTGAAGCCATCAGTCAGCAGGAGATTAAGTGCTTAGTAGCTGCTGCTGTCCTTGCTGAGCTGGTTTTCAGCCTGTCCAACCCTCCTGACCCCATTCAGCGTTTTTCTTGGCAGAGACACCCGAGTGGTTTGCCTTTTCCTTCCCCACTCATCTGACAGATGAGGAAATTGAAGCAAACAAGGAGGGCTGACTTGCCCAGGGTCCCTCAGCCAGTTAGCATCTGAGGCCAGATGAGAATTCAGAAGATGAGTCTTCCTGACTCTGGGCCTGGCACTCCATCCACCATGCCCTCTAGCTGCCCATTAAGTACTTATTAGGTACCATGAACTCTGAACAAGTCACTTAACTTCCCTGAGCCTCAGTTTCCTCACCTGTAAAATGATGGGGTTGGAGCAGACAGCCTGGGGTTGCTTCCAGCTCTAGATCTGTGCATCTCTGTGCCTGTCTCTGAAGACATGACTCTTCTTGCCAAGGTCAAGCCTTCCCTTGTGACCTCAGTCACATCCACTGAAAGCTTTCTCCCTCAGCCATCCCTCTCTATTCTTCTTCTTCAATGTTCTCCTTGCTGGAGGCTGCTTTCCTGTTATGTTTCCTTAGAAACATGACCAGGTCGCCAGCATTTGTAGAAAATCTTCTCTTGGCCCTGCCATGCTCTCAGGTGCTGACCTTTCACCACCAGGCTCTTACAATTGTCTGCTATTGCCTCTGCTGCCTCTCCTCCCCCTCACTCCTTGACCCCTCTCCTAGTCAGGCTTTCATCCCCAGCCCTGGATGGAAACTCCTCTCTCCACAGTCAGCAGCAGTCTTTTCACCACTCAATCCAGGTCCCTTTTCTCAGTTCTCAGCTTCTCTGACCACTCTGCAGTTTCTGACAGAACTGTCCCCTTCCCCACCAGCATAGCTCTCCTTTCTTGGCTTCTGGGATGCTGCCTAAGCGTGATGGACACAACCCTGGACCTGGGTGTCAGAAGGACTGCGTGAAAACGTGGCCTCAGACACTTCATAAAGGTCACAGCCCTTCTGCCTGTTTCCTCCCTTAAAATAGGGATAATCGTGTCATCTGCCCCACAGGGTTGTTGTGAGGACCAAGTGAGCTTACAAATATAAAAGTCCTTTGCAGTTCTTGAAGCACCAAAGCTGTATCACCATCATCAGCATTCATTTGTTTGTGTGACCCTTCCTCCTTAGTCTCCTTTGCTGGATCATCCATACCCCCCACCCCCTCGGGAGGGAGATCTCCAGATTTAATCTGTTTCTTTAACTCCAGTGCCAGATCGCTAATTTCCTGTTGGACAGCACCATCTGGCTGTCCCACTGACATTTCAAACAATACAGAGAAAACTGAATTCAATGTCTTCCCCTAAAAATCACCTGACATTTATGAAGTACTTTAAAGCTTGTAAAATGCTTTACTTACATTATCAGATCTAAGCCTCACAACAGCCTTGCCATGTAGGGACCATAGCTATTTGAGGGTTTTGTGTTTTGTGGTTATTCTAACTTGAGCAGGGAATTCCCATCATGAAAACTCCTTCTACAAATGCAAACTAGCAACTCTCACCTCTAACTTAAGTTTTAGAGAATTACACAGGTCACTTAGAAGGAATTTCCTCAGTCAGGGAGTTATGTGTCAGACTCTAGACTTCACTCTAGTTCTTCCTGACTCCATCCTCCCTGTTGTGCTGTTTCTCAGCATTTTACCCATAAGGAAAGAAACTCCAAGGTTCAGTAACTGGCTCCAGGAGACAGAGAAGACAGGCAGAGGCTGGATGTGCAGCTCAGGCTTGCTGGGTCCCCAGCACAGCAGAGATGTTCACCAGCCATTCCTCCTCTCTTCCATGCTTCCCTATCCCCAGGGAGGGTGGGCCCTGCCACCTTCACTCACATTCCCCCAGCTTTATTACCTTGGCCTTCAGCTTCTCTCCCCCAACATTCAATCAGCTAGCAGCCCTCCTCAAGCTCTTTTGCCAACATCCTCAAATGGTTCCTATCCTGGCTCACACCTTCTCTCCTCTTTGTCTTCTACTTCCAAGGCTCTTTCCCTCCAAAATATCCAGAGCTGCCAAAATGATCTAAATCACAGATTTGACAGTCATCCCCCTTGCTTAAAAGTTGTCGTTGGCTCTACTCCCTAATGAACTAGACTACTAATTATTCCCTGCACCCAGTTTAGCATTCCATCTTCCACATCCACAAAGTCCCCCAAAGGCCAAGCTGAGATGGCCTGTCCTCCCAGGAGCTTTCCCTGATCCCTCCTTTTTGACTTCCAAATGACCTTAGATCTACCTAGGGGTGTAGCTAGCTCCCCAACAGAATGAAAACTCTTAGAAAGCAGGAATGGTTTTGCTTTTGCTTTTACATAGTAGGCTGTTGAAAAATGTCTGTTTACAGACTATTGTACAACGTGAAAGTGTTTGCAGATCCCATACATGATTGTACGCCACCATGGGGGAGGGAGGGAAGGGAGGGGAGAAAATCTGAAACTCAAGTGATTCTGTAACTGAATCTTGTAAACTAAAAGTAAATAAACAAGTCAATAAATCTATAAGAAAAAAAAAGAAAAATGTCTGTTTAATTAAACTGCCACATCCTCAAGACCCATCTTAGAAGCTGCCTAAAGTCACAGAATCTTGAGAGCTAGAAAGGACATCAGCAGTCACCTAGTCCAAACCTACAGAAAGGAAGCCCCCATACCTGACGAAGGAGCTCCTGGAAGCTTCTGAGGAACAGGACCCTACCACCTCCAGAAGAACCCTTCCCACATGTGGAAGGCTCTGATTCTGCCTGCATGAGTTTATTCCATGAATTCTATGGTGAAAAGGGCAAGGAATGGATTCTCTGACTTGCTTATGGTAAATAGTGTCAAAATAAAATAAGAGCTAAAGAGATTTCTTTTTCTGTTATTCTATATCTTTTGTATATGCCTAGAAAATAAATCTATTATTCTGTCAGAGAAGGGAAATAACAAGAGAGAGAAAATCAGACCATCTCTTGGGCAGCTATTAACCTCAAAATGCCTTCTCACTTTGAGAAAGTTTCCTTCAGACATTTAACTTATCATTATAGGGCTCCTATAGAGATTTCTCCTTCACTCTGAACCACAAGAAAATTTTAACTTATAATCACAGATAGGCAATGGTTTATATCTGCTTTAATTATTGTGTCTTTTCCTTTTGGTGTGACTCAAGGTTCTTGGAAAAAGTTTTTTGACTATCTCAGAAAATGAATTAAAAACAGCATCCAACTCTCCAGTTTAGTCATAGCCAAGCTTCAGGAAGGCGAGGCACTGCATTTACCTTTTCTGAAATTCTGAATTTTTCTGGATCAGCTCCAGCTCTGCTAACAGAAATGATATCTAGATAAGAGAGAAATTAATTTGTTAAGTTAATGAAAATCCCATTCATATATTACCTGTGTATATTATAATTTACCCTCTAACATTGCAAGAATCCACAGAGCTGGTATTATGTTTTGTATAGTAACCTACAAAGATGTTTTACACCTACCCACCCACATCTACCACTCCCCCCCTCCCCCCCCACATTTTAAAACCCTGAACTAAATATATTTGTTCATTTGTATCTTTCCCATATGATCATGTGGTTTTTTTAAAAAGTGAAATGGGCATATGTGCTATTCATTACCTTCTATGAATAACCCCCTGTTAATAAGCTAATTTACTAAATAGTGTGGGTGGGTGAAACAGGGAAAAACACTCAAATGATTCCATTTATTTGCACCCAAACGAAAACTTTCATTGTATCCTAAATAGAAGTGAACTTTTAAGTTTCAGATTAGGTCACCCTGTAAAATTCAACCAGTGTCAAGTATTTTTCTTTGAACATTTTAATGATGCCTTTTTCCTTTCCCAAAGTACCTACTTCAAAAAAACCTCTCTTTGTCAACATATATTTGTTGAATGATTAATTTATTACAAAATTCACTTCCATTTTTTTGCCTCTAACTGCTGTTTCAACCTGTCCTGTGCCCCTGATTGGGTCATGACGCTGCCCTCCGCTGAAGTTCTAGGGCACTAGCTAAAGAAGAGACCAACCAAAATTTAAACAACAAGGAACCAGTCAAATAAGCAGGTATTTACTGAAAACTCAGAAAGCCAACAGCTCATTTGGGAAGAGCTATAAACAATGCATGGGGATTGAATCTTAAAACAGAAAAGACTAGGTTCATCCTGTTATGTAATAAGAATAATATTATTAACAACAAGTTTATATAGTGTTTCAGGGTTTCCAAAGCACTTTATATGTATTACCACACTGGATTCTTACAATACCCTGAGGTAAATGCTACAGATATTATTATATCTTTTTTATACATGAATAAATCAAGGCCAATCCCACTATATATGAGTTGTCTGAAATGCTAGTGGGAAAGCATGTGATGGTATCCAACAAGAAATTAATGGTGTGACACAAGTTTAAGAGAGAGAGAGATTAAGCCTGGAGGTGTGTGTGTATGGCCTTTGAAATAGGGATAATAACGTCATCTACTCTGCAGGGAGATATTTAACTGAACCCACAGGAGGAGAAGAGACGAACTAAAAGACTGTAGAGTAAAAGAGATAAGGGTCACGGACAGAGCCCTGGAGCACGATGCTGATCTGTTGGGCTTGGATGATCCAGCAAAGGAGACTAAGGAGGAAGGGTCACACAAACAAATGAATACTGATGATGGTGACATAGCTTTGGTGCTTCAAGAACTGCAAAGGGCTTTTATATTTGTAAGCTCACTTGGTCCTCACAACAACCCTGTGGGGCAGATGACACGATTATCCCTATTTTAAGGGAGGAAACAGGCAGAAGGG
>JAQQSW010014045.1:0-12187 GCA_028646575.1 Pseudocheirus occidentalis
ATGCATGAGGCAGGGCCGGAAGAGAGCCTAGCCCTGTTCCAAGGTTTAAAAACCTAATTAGGACGTCCCCTCTCTTGGCCAACTGCCCTCTTTCATTGGTGAAAAATTCACCTCCCAACCTCCTCCCCAATGAGACTACAAGGGGGTTGGCCTTCACCAGGTGGGAAGAAATGAACAAAGGAAGATAAAAGTAATTGACAGGAGAAGGGGGAGGGTAGACACTGGGGGGGGGGGGGTTTACATTCCAGACTGAGAAGTTTTCACTAATTTCATGTCCCACACACTCCCGGTGTTAATGAACCAGATTGATAGATGCTGCTGAACAGTATAACAGTTCCCACAATTCTTTATGTACACTATCAATAAAGAGAGTGAGATGGAAGGCTCTTTGGAATGATGCTAAGATTATTATTGGCAGGTAGGTAGTGACAAGTGGCTCAGGGAGGCAAGGGGGAAAATATTGATACTGAATGTCACTGTTTCCAGGAAAGGGGAAAAATGATTTGTATTATTAACATTGGCACAGGATACTTCATCAGTGTTTGTGTCAAACCTGATGAATAGACTTCCCTTAAAGCACCATCCTTTCATAGATAATGAATCAAATTGTATGAATGAGACATTCCAACACACACATTGAACAACAGAGATTTATGGAATCATATGGTGTTGAAGCTGGGACTTCAGAAAGCACAACTTCTTGGATCTAAAAGGGACCATTTAATACAGAACACGACAGTCCAGATATATGTATATATATATATATGCGTATATATATGTGTGTGTGTGTTTACTGGATTGTGATTTCATCATTGTACATATCTCCCAGGGAAGAACTTTATCCCAGTTCCAAAAGCTAGTTCTATTAGCACTGAATCAGCAAATTACATTCTTAGATATCCAAAAGGTCCCTCCCAGTTCTGATATTCTAAGATCTCAGTTTCCTTTCACCTCCCAAGTCTGTATTTTCTTTGGAAGGTGGCTTTCTTGCCTCAGATAGCCTATGTTCTAAGGCCTTTAACTCCAGTATTGTCTCTTGTATTTTCCCTGCCAAGAGGAAGGTCTTGGGTGATAGTGACCTGACCTCAAAGCCTGGGAGACCCAAATTCAGTCCCAACTTCAGACTCATAGTGACTGTGTGACCCTGGGGGAACTACAATCTTTTCAGTACCTCAGGCAGCTCTCTAAAAATACAGACTTGGGAGGTGAAAGGAACTTGAGATCTTAGAATGTCAGAACTGGGAGAGACCTTTAGGATATTATATGCTAGAGCTGAAATCAACCCCACAGAACATGGAATCTCAAGAAGTAGAAAAGGCACTCAGACATAGAATATTAGATTTGCAAGGGGCCTTAGAAAATAGAAAATATAATAATCAAACTGAAAGTAATCTTAGAAAGTGTCTTTAGAAGATTCAAACTGCAAAGGATCCAATAAAATGTTAGAAGTGGGAGATAATAATAATAATAATAATAATAATAATAATACCTCTTACATTGTTCTTTGCCAGTTTGTGCAAAGCACATTATAAATACTCTTTCATTTGACCTTTAAAACAATATTGGTGTTTTTGTCATATATGTTTTCACATGAAGAAAGTAAAGCTAATGGGACATGAGTGACTTATTTAGGGTGACATAATGGAACTCCAGGGGAAGAGAAGGGAGAAAACAAGTATTTATATATCACTTACTATATGTGAGGAACTGTGCTGAACACTTTATAAACATCTCACTGAGGTCTTGCAACAATCCTGTGATATAGATGCTGTGGTTACCCCATTTTTCCATTTGAAGAAACTGAGGAAAACACCTTAAGTGACTTGCCCAAGATTCCCTTTCTTATCTACTGCTGAAGGAGAGTCTTCAGAAGATCAAATATAAAATATCAGGACAAAAAATAAATTTTTAGTTCATCAAATTCAATCTCTACTTTGCAGAAGAGGGAAGTGAGACCATTCTCTCTGTATCCTTCTACTCTACTATATCCTAATAAAACAGACATCGATTTGGCTAATTGAGTAACTGAATTAGTGATACCAAAGCTGAAAAGGATCATTTAACTACTTTTGTCCAGTTCCTTCATTTTACATATGTGTCAATAATGTCCTGGATTCAATCATTTGTCCAAGGTCCCAAGCTTATAAGTAACAAAGGCAGGGATTCAATTAAGTAACATGTCCAAAATAGAATTCATGCCTTTTTCCCCAAAAAATCTACCCTTCCACCACAGTTCTCCATTTCTGTCAGGGTTAGAGCAGCAACATGATTCTCAAAACCTCCATCTTGCACATTACAATAATCCAAATAACTGAAAAATACTGTTTTTACTTTACCTTAATTACACCTCTTGCATCTATCTCCCCTTTTTTATTCATATACTAAATGCCTTAGTTCAGAACTCATTCTTTCCCCAAAACCACTTCAATTGTATCTTGTCAACTCCCAACTTTGTGTATTTCCTCATTTCAATCTATTCACCACATAACTCATATCAATTTCAAAGAAATTTTATTTCTACATGTCTGTACATGACAGGGCTCTAATCAATAAACTGCTGTGATTTCCTACTGTCTGTAAGAAAATAAAAGTCTTCTTTGATCAGTAAAGTCTTTTACAACCTGACCAAAACCTATCTTGCCAGTATCCTTATATTTTATTGTCCTTCCTGAGCTCTTCAGCTTAGATACATCCCACACATGACACTTCATCTTCTGTCTCCATACCTTTTTTAATTTTTGTTGTTCAGTTGTTTCAGTCATGTCTAATTCCTTCATGACACCATTTGAGGTTTTCTTGGCAAAGATACTGGAGTGGTTTGCCATTTTCTTCTCCAGCTCATTTTACAGATGAGAAAATTGAGGCAAAGACAGTTAAGTAACTTGCCCAGGATCACATAGATAGTAAGTGCCTGAGACTGAATTTTAACTGATGAAGATGAGTCTTCCTGATTCCAGGCCTAGCGCTCTATTCCCTACCTCACCAGTACCTATCTTTCCTGAAATATATGTGATCCCCCTCAACAAAATCCAGCAGTTTCTTTAATGTACAGATTATCTGCCACTTTTTCCACCCAGCCTTTCCTGCTCCACATGCTAGTGCCATTCATCCTTCCTTAATTCTCTACCATTTTATTAACTTGTATTTATCCATTACATGCCTAGAAATGAAGATGTTTTCCCTATCACTTATACATACTCAATTGAATTGAATATAAACTTTGTAAGAGTAGGCGTCATTGGTGGACAGAGTCAAGAGAGAATAGAGACAGCACTTCTGTGCTGATCCAGCTTCCACCTCCTCCAATATATGTAAAAATAAACAAAAAAAAATTACTCTAAACAAATTTTGGAGTGACAAAATCCACAAAATGACAGAGAGAAACAAATCTCCCACTGAAGGAATCCCAGTAGGCTGATAGGAAGCGTCCATCGCAACATGCTGGGAGTGAAGCACTGTCTCCCCTGAGCCATGGTTTTAGCCCTAAGGTGGCCCCTGCCAGCAGCATCTGGAGCAGCTTTAATGAGAGTAAATCACCAGCAGCTATAGTATTTCCCAAACTTCTCAATCCATAAATGCCAAAGACAAAGTAAAAGGTCATTGTGGAGCATTGTTGGTCCAGGAGGAGATAGAAGAGTACAGTCTGGCTGCTACTCCCAGAACAAGGAGAGGGAATGTGCTGCAGCAAGGACGCTTCAGGGCTACTGGCCTGCAGATTGGGGGGGGGGAGAGGGGGGCAGAGATAGTGGCCATTCAGAGCTAATAGCTCTTGATTTGACCTGATTGGATCTAGATCGTGGTATTGGGCAGTGTTCTTGGGGTGTGTGACCAGTGAGCGAGAGTGTGTGGCAGTTATACAGAGGGCACCCATCTAATAGTTCTGGCAGCTGCAAAAACCCCAGCAATTTAGGACATGGCTTTCTCCATTCTGGAAGCAGAGTTCTACAATGGCAAAGAACTCAAAAGTCAAGTAATTGGTTGCCAATATGACCAAGCAGAAGACGCAGAGACAGATAATAAAATCCTTTTGGGGGGATAAAAAGGATAAAGGCATGGAGTGGGAAGAAGACAATGAAGTCAGAATTCTTGCATTAAAAGCCTCCAAGAAAACTATAAACTGATTACAGGCTGTGGAGGAGCCAAAAAGGGGTTTTGAAAATCAAGTAAGACAAGATGATGGAAAATTGGGAAGAGAATGAGAAAGTTGCAAGAAAATCAGAAAAAAGCAAGCCAACAGCCTGCTAAACAAGACACAAAAATACATTGAAGAAAATATCACCTTAAAAAAACAGACTAATTAAAATGGCAAAAGAGGCCCAAAAAGCCAATGAGGAGAATATTTTAAAGAACTGAATTTGCCAGATGAAAAAGGAATTTCAAAAATACACTGAAGAGAATAACTCCTTCAAAATTAGATCAGAGCAATTGGAAGCTAATGACTTTATGAGAAATCAACATACTATAAAACAGATCCAAATAAATGGAAAAAAAAGAAGGCAATGTGAAATATCCTCACAGAGGATATTTCATGACCTGGAAAATAGATCTAGGAAAGATCATTTAAAAATTACTGGACTATCTGAAAGCCATGGTCCAAAAAAGAGCCTTGACACTATCTTTCCAGAAATTATCTGATATTCTTGAACCAGAGGAAAAAAAAATGGAAAGAAATCATTGATAGCCTCTTGAAAAAACCTCTTGAAAAAGATTCCCTAAAGAAAAGTCCTAGGGATATTATAGCTAAATTCCAGAGTTCCCAGGTCAAGGAGAAAATACTGTAAGTAGTCAGGAAGAAACAATTTGAGTACGTGGAAACACAGTCAGGATAACACAAGACCTAGTAGCTTCTACATTAAGGGATTGAACGGCTTGGAATATGATATCCAGGAGATCAAATGAGGTAGGACTAAAACCAAGAATCATCTACCCAACAAAACTGAATATAATCCTATTGGGGAAAATATAGTCATTCAGTGAAATAGAGGACTTTCAAGCATTCTTGATGAAAAAACCTGAGCTGAACAGAAATTACAATTCTCTAATATAAGAAGCAAGAGAAGCATGAGAACGTAAACAGGAAAAAGAAATCATAAGGAACTTATTAAAGTTTAACTATTACATTCCTACATGGAAAAATGATAATTGTAACTCATAAAACTTTTCTCAGTATGAGGATAGCTGAAGGGAATGTGTGTGTGTTTGTGTGTGTGTGTGTGTGTGTGTGTAGGAGGATGTATGGGCATATAAACATATGTGAGTATGGGCATTTGTATGTTCATGTATACATATTGAGAGGGCACAAGATGAGTTGAATATGAAGAGATGATATCTAAAAAATAAAATTAAGAGGTGAGAGAGGAATTTATTGGGAGAAGAAGAAAAGGAGATATATATTAGCATAAATTATCTCATATAAAAGAGGCTAGAGAAAATTGTTACAATGAAGGGGAAGAGCAGGAAAGTAAAAGGGAGTGGGACAACCTGATTTTCATTGAATTTGGCCTAAGGAGGGAATAGCATACACACTCAATTGGATATCTTACCCTACAGGAAAATAGAGGGTAGGGGATAAGAGGGGGGAGGATAGAAGAGAGGGCAAATTGGGGGAGACGGTAGTTAGGAGCAAACATTTTCTAAAAGAAATAGGGAGGATACAAGAGAGAACAGATTGAGGGAAAGGGTATTCAGTAGGCTTGCTATTTTGGGATGGGGGTAGGTGAAAGATGGAAAGAAAATAATTGTAATTCAAAATCTTGTGGAAATGAATATTGAAAAATATTTTTTAATTTAAACAAAAGAGTAGGAATCATTTCATTTTTAGAGTGGAATCTCCAATGTGAAGAATAATGCCTGGAAGATAATAGACACTTAATCAGTGCTTATTGATTCAATAAATTATTCTTTTTATTTTAAAAGTACTGAATTATGTCTGTTCTATTTGTTGAATATACCTTCAGCTATTTTCTGCCCTTGAGGTTGGATTAAAATTAATTCTTATGTATTTACAACTGACTTGAACTAGGATCATTCATAGTCCATTGTTTTTAAAGAGAAAGCAAAAAAGGTCAGTTAAACAGTAAAAATATACACATATACATATACATCTACATATATATTCATTATCCAGAGCACTCATAATATAGCTATTGAGCTCATTCCTTTGTTGAATTGAATAAATCAGAGAGTAAAAAAAAAATAAGTTTCCAGTCTTATGAAAAATCTGGAAAAATCATTGGGGGAGGGATTTGGAAGGAGGAAGGCAAGGCAATTAGGGTTAAATGATTTGCCCAAGTTCACACAGCTAGTAAGTGTGCCAAGTGTCTGAGGTCAGATTTGAACTCAGGTCCTCCTGCCTCCAGGCCAGTGCTCTATTCACTGCATCATCTAGCTGCCCAGGAAACGTCATTTTTCTAAAGTATAAAGTTTCATAATGAAGAATCATGTAATATTAATGGCTAATATATCAAATTTCAATGTCATATCAATACGATTTCTTCAGATAGCAAACACCTCACTATCTTTCTCCCATTGCTTTTCACAACATTTTTTGTCAAAGTTCAGGTGGGGACTTTTATATCCAAATATTTTGGAAAAGAATGCACTTCCATTTGAGAAGTTACAAGGTAAATTTTTAAAGAATCCATTAGAAAACTATAGGAAGTATTATGGTATATTAGGACAGACTTCCTGGGAAATTTATGGAAAAATTTGTATTAAGGATGACGAGTAAAGAGAAAAATAAGAATAAAGGGTAGAGATTCATATATGTGTTTGCAGAGGGAAAATCCATAGTGATGAGAAAAAAATTCAAATCAAAGTATCTAACTAATTGTCCACTGATTCCACCCCACAGACTGAGAGTCATGTACAAAGACCACTAATAGCTATGCAGGTAGGAGATAGAATATTGGTTTTGTATTTAGAATATGTTCAAATCCTACTTCTTCCCATTCCTACACTGTGTATAATATGTTTCCCCCTTTATGTAGGAGCTTTATATATGGGTCCCATTTTACCAGTCTGTTAAACAGGGATGATGGCAATATGTGCTATAGTAAGACTCATTTGAGATAATGGATATAAAGAACTTTGTCGCTTTTTAAAAATAATTATCACTTATAATGCATACCAACATCTGCAGCAGTAGCATGGTATGTGAACTCTCAAAACAAGTTCTTATTGCAGTGTGTTCTCAGAACAGGTGCCATATCATTAAGCTAACAGAAACCATGTCAGATATGCTTTTAAACCATAGATAATCCTTTCTGACTGTACATAGAATTAAAACATTATTGTTGGAAGATACAGATTGAAGATTAGTAAAAATCATCTTAGTAAATAATAATTGTACATTATTCTAAGTATATATGGATGTATGTGTAAGAACATGTAGATAGAGAGAAGGATAGATAGATGGATACATACATACATACATACATACATACATACACACATACATAGATGATAGATAGGTAGACAGACAGACAGATAGATAGACAGACAGATAGACAGATAGATAGGTACAGATATATGTTTGTATATGTATGTTTTCGAGTCCCACTATGACCTTAGATAGAGAAACAGGGAAAGTAATTTATAGGGAATAATGACAGCAGCTTCTATCAGTAGGTCTAAGGAAGGTCCAAATGAGCCTTCCTCTATGAAGTTTCTCTTAGGAATAAAATCAAAGATCAGAAATCTTACCTTTTTGAGCTAATATTACTTCAAATGACCTTTTGCCACCACCTGTAAATTGTTGGGATCAGGGAAACAATCAAACTTAATACATTAGAATAGTATCCAAAATACGGCCAATTAATTATGGTTTAAAAGGTTATTCTCTGAGTTATGTATGTGAGTTTGGGTGCCTTAGTTTTCAAAACTTAGCATGATATTTCAGAGTTCTTTGATCCCTTACTTATTGCCAGGACTGGCTCAGGATAGTCAACTTTGCTCCTGGATGAGTTACGTCTAAATATCCAAGGTGTTACTGTTTTATATCATCTACATACTGTATTGTATCATTTTCAATACCATACATTTTCACTGAATAAATAAATGCACTAGCCACACATATCAAAACTTTTTAATTGCTAATGGAACAAAGGTTATTAAAATATGCAAACAAGTACCTACTACTGTTAATCCAATATGAAAATTTTAATTCATTTTGTATAAACTATGTAACGACATATAAAATGAACATTTATACCTCTTGAAAATTCATAAAGTGTTCATCAATTTAACCTATATGCTCAGCCTTTGTACACACTTCTATAATTTAGAGTCCATAAGGCCAACATAATTTAGACGAAGGTTCAGGAAAGATGTACTTTATTATTTTTTTGTTCTCTAAGGAAAGTCAGCCATGTAGGTTTTAGAATGAGTATGACATCCTAAATAAAAGAAACTTATTTTCTCTGGCGGGAAATTGTAGTACCTCAAGTGATGAGAGAATGACTAGTATGACTATATAATCTTTTAGGAATGATTATGTTTTTAAGTGAAATAAAATGCTTAGTCAAATTTTGAATGTGTGTTTTTTACTGATTCTTCCATATTTGAGAATGCGCACCATACTCAGTGTGTCTCTTAGAGGAAATCATGGTGGAAAGTGATCAGTTCTTGAAATCCATTAATTAAACATGTTAATTACTTGTCAAATTATTAGAATGAGTTGCTTGGAAAACAGAAAAAAAATGGAAGGGTGTTTCTGTCCTGGTTTCTCATCCTTGTTTCAATAAAATGGAAATGGTATATATCAAATTAAGAAAGAAAACAGATATTCCCTTTAACTTTCTCCTTCCTTCCTGCCTCCACATTCCTTGTTACTGTTTGCTTTCAAGTTTGGTCTACATTTAGCATGAGAATTTTAATATTTTCCCACCAACAAGGAATGGAAAGAAAGTAAAAGTAGGCTTATGGGAAAGGTCGGGCAGCTCAGGTTCCACCCAAAATGATGAATCGGAAAAATTAAAACGTATTATAAATACAGTTCATGTCACTAGGTCTACCGAGATGAGAGGAAGTTTTCACATAAGGATTCTATTGAGATGCTTTTAGCAGATCCAGGATCAGAGGTAGAGAATCTCATAATTTTAGCAATGGAAAAAATTTTAAAGTTCAAAGAATCCAGTTTTTCTTTCTTCCTTTTTCCTTCCTTCCTTCCTTCCTTCCTTCCTTCCTTCCTTCCTTCCTTCCTTCCTTCCTTCCTACCTTCTTTTCTTCCTTCCTTTCTTCAAATATGGAAATTGAGTGACAGGGTGATGAAACAATTCATCCAAAGCAAAAAAGCTAGTATGTAGCATGGCTAGTTCTCCCTCAATTGCTTTTTTAAAAATAATTCATTTGTTTATTTTTAGTTTTCATCGTTCACTTCCATAACCTTTTGAGTTTTCAATTTTCTCCTTCTCCCTTCCCTGCTCCCTCCCCAAAATGAAACGCAATCTGATATAGGCTTTACTTACACATTCATTTTAAACACATTTCCACATTAGTCATGTTGTAAGGAAGAATCAGAATTAATGGGAGGAATGATGAAAAAGAAGAAACAAAAGAAAACAAAAAAGAGGGCAAATAGTATCATTTGATCTTCATTCAGACTCCAAAGTTCTTTCCCTGGATGTGGATGACATTTTCCATGATGAGTCGTTTGGAGTTGTCTTAGATAGTTGCATTGCTAAGAACAAGTAAGTCTATCAAATTTAGTCACCACACAACGTAGTTGTCACTATGTACAATATTCTCTTGCTTCTACTACTTCACTCAGTTTCAGTTCATATAAATCTTTCCATGTGATTTTTTTTTCTGAAGTCTGCCTGCTCATCATTTCTTATACTACAATAGTATTCTATTATATTCATATACTACAACTTGTTTAGCCATTCCTCAATTGATGGGCATCACATCAATTTCCAATTCTTGACCACCACAAATAGGACTGCTATAAATATTTTCTGTGTTTTTTTTTCCTTTTTTTATGATCTCTTTGGGATACAACCCTAAAAGTTATATTGCTCAGTCAAAGGATATGGACATTGTTGTGTCCCTTTGGGAATAGTTTCAAATTGTTCTCCATAATTGTTGGATCAGTTCACAACTCCACCAACAGTGCACTAATATTCCAATTGTCCCACATGTTCTTCAAAATATATTTTCCTGTTTTGTCATGTTAGCCAATATTACTTGAAATGCTCATGAATTTTCCATTAAAGTTGCTTTCATTTATACAATATGATAGGATTTTTTTATTTATTGATATCCTTAGAATTTAGCCCAGTACCCAGAACATAGAAAGAATTCAATAAACATTTGTTAATATATAATACACATTATCAAAAGCATAGGCAGATAATGATAATATTGAAATAATTCTAATACTGTGAAAACATTGATTCTCCTAAAGATTTTTTTAAATGCACTTGTAAAGATATTCTCCCCCTTCAGACTATATTGTACTCAAAGCTCCTATGGAGAGAAGATGGAAATGACAAAAAAGATGCACAGTTGAGATTTGGGAAACAATTACTTGCTTCCACATTGGCAGACCTCAAAGGAACAATAAATGTCACCTGTAGCTTAGACACTATTTATGGCAAAATAAACCAGAGCCAAGATTCCCTCAAAAGAAATTTCAATTTTAAACAGACATGTATTCTCTCCTATTCAACACAAATCTCCCCTTTTCCGCCACTGATGCCCAATATCAAAGTTTCTGCAAGGTTACTTTCAAGATTCTCTATGACTCAAAGGTAAGCATCCTGTCAGGAACAATCAGTTTCAATAGATGGAACTGAAGGCCACAATGACATTTATCAACGCTTGTGAGTTATATAAGTTCTCAGACTCTTATAATCTTTGAATCTGCATTTGCACTATGATAATTCCAGTTGGGGGTGTCATTTCTCTATCCAAGGAATTTTTTTTTAAACAATGTTAATATGAACCATGCATCAGCAATAGAGTACAAGGATTCTGGCATTAAATCAATCACAAACATTTACTAAGCACCTACACCAGGTTCTAGGTGTGAACAAAGACACACAAATTAAATTTTACCTGATCTCCAGAACCTTAAGCTCCACCAACAGAGAAGCGACATAAATCTAGTAGTATATAAATTATCTTTTCATAATAAATTTTGTTTTCTTGTTTACATCTTTCATTTTCATGAGATTTTTGAATTACAAATTTTCTCCCCATATTTCCCTTACCCTAATCCCAACCCATTGTAGAGTCCCTCCCCTGGTCTGCTGTCTAACTTTCTGGTAGGGCAGGGAGGGTCTCCCTACCCCAACCACTGTGTATCTTGATGCCTAGTTGCAGGTATTGCAGAGCATTAAATTCTAGATTCTTTTGGTTGCTCCCTTGTCACTCATCCCTGCTGGAAGAACAACCAATTCAATACAGGCTGTGTAGGTGTAATTATACAGGACATCTTCATAGTGGACATATTGTGACAGTGATCATATGTCCCTCCTTTCTATCCTTCCCCCCTTGTTCTGATCTCTACCCTGTCCCTGTCCCTGTCCCTTTATTGAAGTGTGAGCATCCAGCATACCCGCCGAGCCTTCCCCCTACTCTCTTGTGTAGCATGATGCCCATTTTAGAGTTTGTGCCATTTCTTCCCTAAGCCAGATTCAATGAGAGTAAATGAAAGTAAAGTTATAGCAGTTATCCCTTGCCTCTTCCACATGGGATGATTAACCCAGTTTTGTCTCTCCCAGTCTCCCTCATTTTGGTCCTCTCCCACCTCAGAATTTGCCTTTTAAAGTACCATCCTTTTATATTCAATTGAACCTATGCCCTCTATATGCCCATATATACACATGTTCAGATATGTATTCATAAGCATATATAGCCTCCTATATAGGCATATGTGTAAGTATACATACATATCCATTTGTATTCCCTTCACCTATTCTCATACTAAGAAAAGTTTCATAAGTTACTATTATTGTTTTTCCATATTGGCATGTAAATAATTCAAATTTGATAAGTTCCTTATGATTTCTTTCTCATGTTTACCTTCTCATGCTTCTTGAGTTTGATTGTCAAATTTTCTGTTCAGTTCTGGTTTTTTCAGCAAGAATGCTTGAAAGTCCTCCACCTCATTGAATGACCATATTTTCCCCTGGAATAATATGCTCAATTTTTCTGGGTACTTGATTCTTGGTTTTAATCCCAG
>JAQQSW010014046.1:0-12187 GCA_028646575.1 Pseudocheirus occidentalis
GAGAGAGAGAAAGAGAGAGAGAGAGAGAAAGAGAGAGAGAGAGAGAGAAAGAGAGAAAGAGAGAGAGAGAGAGAGAGAGAGAGAGAGAGAGAGAGAGAAAGAGAGACTTTAGAAAAGATAAATGAGCCCAGCTTATGAATGAATAAAAGAGCTGGGTTTAACATTACTGTCTTCTCATAGATTGCCAAAGTCACTTTCCCACTTTAGCCATTTTTCCTCCCGTGTTTATGTCCACTCAGTCTGTGTATTTCTCTTTCTTTCTTACTACACACCCACCCACCTCCCCACAACACATATGCATAGTCTCATCTGGGAGTCATGAAATAAATACTAATAATGCTTGGTAAACCTTGTGGCATACCTTTGTCAAAAAAATGAGATAACAATTTTGAAGTAAATTGGATATAACTTAAAAATATAATCTCTTGAAAGGACTCATAAATCCTATTCCAACTTGACAAGGCTTCCACCTACTTCCTGATCCTCTTCTAAATGAACGCTTCTTTAGCAAAACATTAGAATTCAGGATAAAACCACGCTACTTCTAATTAATTTTTCCCTCCTGTTTTATTTCATTACCATAATTGACAGTATTGTTTTCTACTCACCTTATCAAGAATATAGATGAAGAGTTGAATCATTTTGGGTGGGCTATCCTGAGAACCTAATTTCCATGTATATTTTGTATATAAAAATTGGTTCCTAGTTATAGATAATCGACTTTCAAATAAACTTTAGAAAAGCCCATCTTTCAGTAGGAAGAGGTAGTTAGGCACAGTGGAAAGCACTTCCAATTTGGAATCTACTTCAGACTTGGAATCACAAGATATGCAGTTGAATTCTGCCTTGGCAACTTAATTCTTGTGTAAATTTGGGCAAGCCATCTAACCTTTTCTAAGTCTTATATTCCTCATTAAAAATATTTATTTTGTTCTGAACTTAAGAAATAAAACAAGCATTTCCATAATGTTCTTCATTTTTTAAAACCGGCTTTACTTTCCTCAAGAGGTGGATATAAGGATAGCACTTTGCAAATCTCCTTAAAATGCTGCTTGTTTTAATAGAATTTTATTTTTTTTCCAATTAAATGTAAAGAAAATTTTAACTTTCATTTTTACAAAATTTTGGGTTACAATTTTTTCCTTTCTCCTCTTCCTAAAACTGTGAGCAATCTGATGTAGGTTATATGTGTACAATTGGGTAAAACGTCTTGCCATATTAATTATGTTGTGAAAGAAGAAACAGACCCCTAGGAAAAAACACAAGCAAAAATGATATAAAACCAATGTACTTTGATCTACATTTAGAGTTCATCAGTTATTTCTCTGAATGTAGACAGCATTTTCCATCATGGATCCTTTGGAATTGTCTTGGATGATTGTGTTGCTAAGAGTAGCTAAGTCATTCATAGTTCATCATCATACAATGTTGCTCTTACTGTGTACAGTGTTCTCCTCATTCTGCTCTTTTCACTTTGTGTCAGCTTATGTAAATCTTTCCAGGTTTTTCTGAAATCTACCTGCTCATCATTTCTTATATCATAATACTATTCTATTACATTACTATACAACCTCTTGTTTAGTCATTCCCCAATTGATGGGCATCCCCTCAATTTCCAATTATTCTGACACAACATAAAGAAACACTATAAATATTTTGTACAAATTGATCCCTTTGTCTCTTTTAAAAAACTCTCTGAGATACAGACCTACCAATGGTATTACTGGATCAAAGGGTATGCACAATTTGGTTACACCTTGGGCATAGCGCTGAATTGTTCTCCCTAATAGTTGGGTCAGTTCACAAGTCCACCAATAAAGTGTTAGTGTCCCATTTTCCCCACATGTCCTCCAATATTTATCATTTTTCTTTTCTGTCATATTAGTCAATCTGATATGTGTGAGGTGTTTGCATTTAATTTACCTTTCTCTAATCAAATATAATTCAGATAATTTCTTTATGTTACTGTAGATGCTACTTATGGTTTTAATAAAACATATACTTATTTTTCATGCTCATGATGTTGATTTTCTTGTTGATTAAACAGGCCCCTCAAGGTTTCTTTATCATTCTACATGCTTATCCTAAATTATGGTGTAAATGGTAAAACACATTTATTGACTTTCCTTTGTATAAAATCCAGCACAATGTCTCACATAACTAGACACTGAAGGAATTATAGTTCATTGTATGATTTGTTTTGTGGTGATGATTTGTGGTGATGCTGATGGGGATTCTAATGAGGATATGATGAAGATAATGATTGTAGCAGTGGTGTTGTAAACTGACTATCCTTTTTAAAAACAATGAATGTCAAAAATGCAATCTAATGTCATAATTCATTTGTAACTTTCTATTAAATTTGTATAACACACAAATGTAAAATCCAAACTTTAAATAACAGGGATAATTGACTATACAGGGTAATCCTAATAAGGCTTGCAAAACACTTTGGATATGATACTTACAGCTACCCAGTAGGTGCAACAAATGTTATTACCCCCATTTTGCAGGTGAAGAAAATGGGTTCTAAGAGGATAAATAATTCTCCCACAGTTGCAGGACTCAAAGTAATTTCTCTCTTGATTATAAGTCTAGTACTCTTTCCCCTACCTCTCATGAAAAGCACAAAAATGTTACTTCTAATTTAAAATAAATGCAAGAAAACTGTGAAAGAGGTGTAGATACTCAGTACTGATTAAAATTAAATTCTGAACACATAATTTTATATGACTGGTCAAATCACTTAACCTCTCAATGTCCCAAGCAACTCTCTAGGGCTATATGTGGAAGAATAAGTGTTGATCTGTTTGGTAGAGGGTATTTCTTCTCTGAGATTCCCCCACACCAAAGAAATCATAGGTCTGGTCAAACTCTCTGCTTGCATTTTTAATCTTTTATGTCAAGTGAGTCAGTGTGCTTTGACTTCTCTCCTCCCCTCATGAATCATGCCAGTTTAAGCTTTGGTATTCACTACTTGGTTCTCCAGTGAGCTGATAGGGACAGACCCCATGAAGGTATTGTGGGTGGGATGAGGACAATTGTGCAAAGATCATTGAGGAATGTGTCTCAAGAACAACTAGCATCAACCATGTAGGGATTAGCCAATGGTGCTCTTGGCTGCTGTAAGAGACTATGGTTTTCTCAGAGTCCAGTGGGAAAGAACAATTTGAAAACAGAATTTTCATCATAGTGATGAGGGTACACAAAGAGGGTTAGGATTGTCTGAAACCCCAAAATACCAACATGCTGGGTCCTGTGGAAAGAATTCCACTCAAGTCTTCTCAGCCAAAGAAAAGCAAAGTTTATTGAAAGTTCAAGTTCGCCATATGGAATAGACTCTTAAGGAACCAGTCTATCCTAGGTTGTTCTATGGTACTTTCACACAGTAAGTCTGTGCTAAACTTTTCTATGATGCTCTCACGCCACAAGGAGGGAAGATGAGATTCTTATATACAGAGGAATCTAAGGGTGGTCTAGAGGAGGCGTTTGGGGAGGGTCTTTAGAAGGAGTCAATGAGGTCAGATTCCAGTAATGAGTTTGGGGAGGGTCTTCAGGAGTCTAGATGAAGTCAGACTCCAGTAATGAGTGATCAAGGGTGGGAAGTTGCTGCAGGCTACCTGGAGACCATAGACAATGGTGGACTGGGCCAGTTCAAGGGTGGGAACAGGAACATTAAGGGTGGGAAACTATTGGAACAAAGGAGGGCTAAAGACTTGGGCAGAGCCACAATTTAAGGCCTATGACCTCAGGCAAATGCCTTTCCTGGGAAGATTTACTTTCCCAGAGATTGTACCTCAAAGATTCAAGGAGCTCAAGGGGGGGAGGTCCCAGAGCCTATACCTCATCAACAGAAATACATTCACCTCCCCAAAGTTGCCTTTCCCTTAGACATTTTTCTTTTGGGTTACTGTTGGATAAAAGCATGTTCTAACCAAAAGAAAACAGCTAGTGGTTTTGATTGAAGTATTTCCTACTGTGTATTTTAATAGATTTAATTATCTTATTTGACAGAATTGCTGAAGAGACCAAAGGTCAGATAGTCTTCACAAATGTATGTGTCTGTAAGGTCAAGCAAAGGCAACTTCCAAGGTTCAGATTACCAGCATAGCAAACCCCATTTATTCAGCAAACATTCACAGGACAGAGAAGGTCAAAATACCATATAACTCATTCATTTAGCAAGTAAGTTTGCAGTTCAATCCAGGTACTACTCCATCCCTAGACAGTACATTCATTCATTCAGTCAAAGTCTCTTCTCAAATGGAGATTAGTTTCCAATCATAAACAAAGTACATTCATTTGGTCAATCACAGAACACAAAAAGGCCAAAAGTTTCCCACCCCTGGACTCAAAGTAATTACAATACCATCCATTAATACCAAGCACTTTCTCAAAAGGGAGCAGGAGATCACAGAAAGCCATCCACCCTTAAGCCATAACAAGGTTAAGATATCATCTCAGCATAGAAAAACCCAAGGAAAGGCCCTTCTTTCATCTTCACTCAAGGCAAGCACTCAGCAATCTCACTTGCTGGGGAGACAAGGCTTAACAAAGTCATAGCCAGTGTCCTCATCAAGTCACTCTCTGCCTGTAGAACAGTATCAGAACCCCTGTAAACATCAGCAAGGCCCACTTACAGGAGTTCTGTGAACATACAACAAGAAAATCCTTCTTCAGGGCTTCTAAACCAACAACAAGGTTCTAGGACCTCTACCCTGGAGGTAGAGGCAGCACTGTCCTTCACCATCAGATGAATCTGGCAAAACAACATCAAAACAGACAGACAAAATACCAGCATCACAGCCATGCCTCCTCAGTTCTTAGCAGCTCCAAGTGGCAGTTCTCAAAAGTTCTGGGCAGCTTCAATGGGCTCTCAGCAACTTGTGCTCCAAAATACTTGATACTGCTCTCCCAAAAGTCCTTCTTCTGGCTTCCTCTCAGCTTGGGGCTTTCTTTCAATTCATGGCTCATCCCAGTTCAGCCCTTTCTCTTCATGTCAACAAGTCCATCTCACAGGTTGGATTCACAGCCTCTGGGTTTTAACACTCAGCCCCAAAGCCAAGCCAATTCAGGGGCATCTCCAAATTCCATTACCATTGTAGTGTCTCACTGTAAATTGCAAATACCTTACTGAAGGGTTCATTGGAAGAAAGGATTTAAAACTTTTAAGCCTAAAAAAAAAGAAATGAAAAATTCAGAGAAACATGGAAAGATTACTATGTATTGATTCATATGGAAGTAAGCAGAGATAGGTAAACAATCTATACAATTACTACAACAATGTGAATAGAACAACACTGAATGAATTTAGAGCTCTGATCAATGGAATGATCAATCTTGACTCCATATGACTGACACTGAAGCATGACTCCTTTTCAAAAGACAAAGAAAGGTGGTATACTACAGATATGGAATGAGGCAAACATTGTCAGACATGGCCAACATAACATACAAGTTTGTTTTGATTACTGCTTGTGGAATTACCATCCTCCTGCTCAAAATTATGGAGTCATCCTTGACTCAATCTCTCTCAAGTCCCCCTCCCCCCAAAATCCCACTGATCACTGATTTCTGTTGATTCCATCTTTGCAACATCTTTCTTATATATACCCCCTTCTCTTTTTTGACATTGCCTCCATGCTGGTGCAGGGTCTTATAACTTCATGCCTACACCATTATAGTACTTTATGATTGATCTCTCTGCCTCAGATCTTTCACCACTCCAGTCTATCCTCAGTTAACAAAGTAACAGAGTTGAGGGGGACAATATTACCTCTTCTATTCAATAATCTCCAATGAATCCCCACTAACTCTAAGATGAAATATTCAATCTTTGGTTTTTAAACCTCTTTATAATCTGACCTACTCCTACCTTCCTAGTCTTCTTACACCTTATTCACCCCCACATAGTTTTTATTATTATTATTATTATTATTTTGGGATTGAGGGCTAGGTATTAGAGACCAAGATTTGAAACCCAGCATCTCTTACTGCTATTTTTAAAACACCAAAACAACGATTTCCAATAATCAGAGATATGCAGAAGTAAGATGGGCTGCCTCAGAAGGAAGTAAGTTCTTTGTCACTGTAACTTTTCCTGTCTAGTCTACATAGCCACTTTCTGATGCTCTAGAGGGGCTTTCTGCTCACATATGGGTCGACTGGATAGCATATCATGTTCCTTTTTACTCTATAATTTTATCATCCCATCAACACTGGGGATGCCAGACAGCTCATTACAAAAAAGGGGATAACCAAGCCTTCCAATTTCTTGATGGATTTGCCATGGATGGATAGTATGACTCGAAATCTCTGTGCTTCCTGGCATCTCTGCTAAGAATTTCAAATACCCCAGCATTAATTTCCAAATATCACAACATGGACTAATCATCAGCATTTAGTATAAATCAGTGGTAAATTTGAGATAGAAGCTCAAGATACGCAGGCCTTTGCTATGTCTCTCTGGCTAAGAACAAAGAACCTCTATCTGACTGAATGTAATGAGAGTGTTTCATTTACATAAAGAGTTCCATCTAAATAGCTTTTAAACAGCTAAACTGAGCACAATGCAAGAGGGCAGCTGTGTAATGCAGCTCAAAGTCCTCCCAGGGGCAGTTTTCTGGAAAAAAACCCATGAAATATACATTTTAAAGTGGACATATATGTTTAGTGCAATTGACAGATACAGTAAGACCCAAGACATTATTCAAATGGTTTGTCTCTGACCTCTTGTATCCAAGGGGAGTGGGGTATTGAAATTAAACAAAATCATATCTGAACATAGTGAGAAAAATCTTTGGATTCTTTCAAAAATTGATGGCAACAATCTTTGGTTTTATGGGACAAGAAAGACACCCTTCTAACTTTCTTAGGGAAACCTACTTGTCTAGATCAGCTTGAAGAAAATCTGTACTTAATTGGAAATTATTGTTGATTCCAGAATGACAGAGAGAGAGAGAGAGAGAGAGAGAGAGAGAGAGAGAGAGAGAGAGAGAGAGGGAGAGAAAGAGAAAGAGACAGAAAGACAGAGAAAAAGACAGAAAAATCAGTCTGGACAAGATGGAACTTTCCATATGTTTAATACCCAGAGTTCTTAGGCCCTTCTATGATAGCTCCACAGTACTTAACAGAATAGTCATGGTAAATGACTTTGCTCATTCTCTTTCTCTGAGAAAATAGCTTCCTATTAGTTAGGAACTAAGTGACCTATTATTATCCTTGATTATGCCAGCCATTTTATAACATTGAAGTCAAATGAGCCCTAGAAGCAATTGCAGGCCATTTATGAAATGATTATTATTATTTTTCAAAGAGTATTGTCGTGTGACTTTGGACAAACTTCTTTTTCTTGATGGTCTTCAGTTTTCTTATCTTGAAAATGAGTGTTGGCAGCAGAGTACAGTGGAGGAGTTCACTGCACTTAACATCCAGAGAAGTGGCTTGGAGTCTGAGTGCTACATTTCATCATCCATCACTAACTGGGTGATTTGGAGAAAGTCTTCTGATGCCCCTGAACCTCAGATTTCTCATTTGCAGACTAACTTTTGGCAAGTCAATTTACATCTCTGGATCTCAGTTTTCTCATCTGTTAAATGGGAAGATTGACCTAGATGACATCTAATGAGGTCTCCTTCTATTCTCCATCTGTGTCTCTACTACCTGGGATAATAACAGCATTAGCTATGACAGGGTTGTTTTGAGGAAACTATTTTGTAAACTGCTATAGAAATATGCTCAGAATACTCCAGGGATTTGATTAACTTCCTATATATAGCCAGTGACTGATAGAAGTGGAAATTGAAATTGGGTCTTCCCAAATCTGAGTCTAATGCTCTCTGTTCATTTTTTTTATTGATGGTTCCAATTTAGGAAGGAATTGTCAAAAGGGATTATCTCATCCATAAGTCAATAAATATTTATTAAACTACTACTACTATATGCTAAGCATTAGGGATACAAATACACATAAAAACAGACAATCCTTGCTCTCAAGTTGCTTGCAATCTAATTGGGAAACAAAACACACAAAAGAAATATTGTATGTCTTTGTAATGTATATGATGACTTTTTTTCAACTGTCTTTTCTTCTTTGTTGTATTGTAATGTTAATGTTAAAATTGGTTTAGAATGCATAGTATATACAGCTTTCAGTCGAGTTCTTTGCTTTGATCCAGCAAGAAATGAATTCAAATGAATTTAATTCTGGCTTCTGACTTTGTAATTATGTGACCTCAGGTCAATCATTTAACCTCTCCTGGCCTCAGTTTCCTTATCCTCATATGTAAAATGGGATAATAATACCTATTGTACCTCCTTCTCTGGGTTGTTGTGAGGCTTAAGTGAGATGACTTGTGTTGTTGGGGAATTTTCAACCTAAGATCCTCCCCAGAATACTCTGTAAACTTTAGCTCTAAAAATGTCACATAGGTTAAGAAGAAAATCATGTTGAGTCGAAAAGAGAAAGTAGTTTAGGATTCACAGTTTTCCAAGGTTGGTGTTTATGCAGATAACTGAGAAAACACTGATATTTCTGTTGCTTGTTTAATTGCACACATCAGTTTCAGCTAAGATATTAACGAATGATAATGATTTATTCTGCCATTCCTTCCAAGTAGCCATTGTATGACTTTTAGCACCTCAATGCCCATTTCACTGCAAGGAAATTGAGGGAAGAGAATTATGTAGGCAATGCTCTGCTGTAGGTAAAGTCAGCCTAATCAAAGTAACCAGCATATAATCCATAATAAAAAAGATTAACTCATATTATCAGTGTAAGCATTTATACCTCAGAAATTAGTAATTACTACAAATCTGGGCTTGAATTATTGTTTTGTTGATTGTCTAGACTGAAGAAGTGTAAACAGTGAAGATTAACTTTAAAAGAATATGTGAATACATTTTCCTGCACTACCTACCTCTACCTCCCAGTACCCAATTGCTAAACATTTACTAGCACACCTCGGTATTGTTCTAGTTACTTCAACTTCTTCTCACATGGCACAGACTCAGGGCCATTATGATTACTCTATTTAAAGTTTTTGCTTTGCTTTTATCTAAATCAATGATAAAAATTATGAAAGAACACAACATCAAAAACTGATTCTCTGGAAACCTTTTACATCTTGCCATTGAACCATTAAGAACTGTTCTTTGAATTTGGGCTTCCAACTCTCTTGGAATCCATCTGATTCTCTTATTACCTGGTCCAGATTTCTTTATCTTTTCCACAAGAATAATATGAGGTGATTTACCAAAAGTTTGGATAAAAATCTATGTAAACCACATGCACTGTATTCCTTGCACTTATGAGTTTAATAAGCTTACAAAAGAAGAAAGAAATGAAAGTACTGGAATGACTTGTTCTTGGTAAAGTTATGCTGCTTCTTAGTAGTTCCTGCTTTCTTTGCAAGATGTTCAACATTAATCTCTTTAAAGATTCATTCTGTAATTACTGCAGTATTCAGATCAAACCCACTGGCTTGTAGTTTGCAGACTGTTCTCTTTCTCTCTTCAAAAAATTGAGATGTATCACATCTGATCTGTGTATATACAATACACACATGTATATATGTATATATATACACATATGTGTATATATATAAATGTGTGTATGTGTGTGTGTGTGTGTATACACACAGAAGAAATCACTATCTTTTCTGGGAGGAGGAGAAATACGGATACTACTACTACTACTGCTGCTGCTGCTACTACTACTACTGCTGCTGCTGCTGCTACTACTACTACTACTACTACTATGACTATGACTACTGCTACTACTACTACTACTACTTCTACTACCTTTTCAATTGATGAATAAGAAAACTGAGGCTTACTTTCCACATTGGGGTAACAATATCTGTTCTGTTTATCTCCCATAAAATGTGTACATGTATGTATTTGTATATATGCAGTCATGGTAAACACACATATATACATATCTTTGCACACTCATACACACGTGTGTTCAACTATGTGTGTATAATTATGTATCTATACATATGTGTATGGCTATATAGTATACCTTTAAATAATTCCAAAGCTGTGAAGAATAATTGAGGAATAAAATTTCCTTTAACACTATAAATCATCACATAATTGGCAGTTATAGTATTATTAGGATTATGCCTCTTTTGCAGATAAATAAATTGAGGATTTAGACAACTGAAGTTACTTGCCCATTCCATCTTTATTTAGTAGTAGAGTTGGTCCTAGAACCCAATCTACTGGCTCGTGGTCCAGAGCCCTTTCCACCATGCTATGCAAATGTTTTCTCTGGTAGAACTTGATTCATCCATTTAAAGGTGATGCAATTCACCTGTAGTACACTGTAACAATAATTCCAAAAGAAGATTTTTGCATTAGGTAACATTATTCCCTCTTACCTAGCATGTTTAATGAGAGCATCTCCAAGACATGGAAGGGTCAAAGAATATGGAACGAGGTCCTGGAACAGTTCATATACCGTATGTGCATAGAAATTTAACGATGCTGGTCCCTTCTTTGTCTAAATTAGGGTAATGTTGGAGGAGGGGAGTTGATCTCTCTCATGGGATCCTATTATTCCTGAGAAGGAGACAGTCCTGGTAATAAATTAGGTACTTTCAGGCAATTATAGAGGCCTGTTAGTGCCTTACAGCAGTAAATGCATCATCTTGGTGGACTGGAAGAGTTAGTGTCCCTTCTGAAATATCTACCTTGCTACCTGGAAGTGACTTGGACCCTAGGGAATATCTGGCTTGCTGGGTTGAACTGAAAGACACTCCTCCCAGTGCAGTGATTCTGTGTTCCCATAATTCATGGTCTCCTTTTTGTCACTCTCTGGGTAAAATCATTATCCTACATTTTCCAATGGGAAATAATCATCGTAGTGGAACTTGTACAGCTTCAGCATTCTCCCCTCCCCCACCCCATGAACCAAGGCTCTGGTTTTACGATGCCATTGTCACTGTCCCTGAGGCTTTAGCCCTCTAGAAAGAGTGGTTTCCAGTACCCATGACTTTCCAAGGTTGCCAGATCAGCAAGTGCCTTAATCAAAAAAAACCCAACCTGATTGCCTAACTCCAGGTCACCGGCTTTTGAATGACAGTATGAAATGTACATTAAAACCAGTGGAGGAAAGATGATACTTTCTGTGGAAATTCATAAATTAAATCATTTTAACACACCAGGGAAATTGTAATGTAATACACTCTCCCAGGGAAGAGAGACAAAGGATGAAACTTTCTCTACACTTCTGCTCTTAACTCAGCATGTCTTTATCCAGGTGCCTTAGTAATATGGCAGCCAGCAGCATAAAACATTGATAGAATGGATTCAGTATGCATCTAATTTTCAATTATAAGTAGGAGATTATAATAATAACATAATAATACCTTGAATTTATAGGGTACATTTCCTCATAGGGCCTCAAAATGTTGCACATAACTTATCTAATTTGTCCTCATAGGCTTTCTATTTTAAAATATTGCTGGAACAACATGAAAATAAAAAGAATTCCTTAAAAAACATTAAATTAAATTCATACAAGGTTCCACTTGTATATTTCTATGTAACTACTTGCTTAGTACTTTTGTAATCCTCATGAATCACTATTCATTCCTTCAGAGTTAGACTTTTTAAGGTTCAGCTGAAAAGAAGAAATTTAATAATGATAATAACCTGTTATTTTGGGGGGAAGGGAATGAACATTTATTAGACTCTTATGTGCCTGCCACTGTATTAACCATTTTATGAATAATTTTCTTATTTGTTGCCCTACATAGCATTTCTTCACAATACCTTGTGAAGTAAGAAAATATCCCCATCCCCTTTTTACAGAAGAGGAAACTGGAGTTCAGAAGGCTTACTGGATTTGCCCAAGGTCATGTGGCTAATAAGTATTTTATCTGATACTCCATCTCCATTCTTTGACTTTAAAGGCAAAGTTCTTTTCACTATATGACACTGACTCTCAATAATGTGAATTTATTATTTGGGAGGGGTATGTGTATCCTCAGCATGGTACACAATGTGGAAAATAGTCATTATTTAATAAGTGCCAGTTGACTGATTAAAATTCTTCCTCAGATACTTACTCACTATGTAACCTTGGACTATTAACCCTTTGCACTCCGCTGTCCCCTCTCAGGGGACATCGGAATTCTAGCATATCACTCGGATGTCCCCTCTCAAGCACTAAAACAGT
>JAQQSW010014047.1:0-12187 GCA_028646575.1 Pseudocheirus occidentalis
CCAACTCTGCCACTAACAAGCAGCATGATATTGACAAATCATCACAACTATCTGGGTCTCAGTTTCCACATCTGTGAAATGAAACTGTGGGATGAGTTCTGAGATGGCTTTTAGCTCTAAAGATCTAGGCTTCTCAAATCTTTGTATGCAAAACAGAGCACATGTCCTAGGTTTCCTCCTCATCAAGAAAGTGACTAGTTAAAAAAGGAAATAAAAACAAAAGTCTTTCTTCTTGTCATCTTGTGGCATCACCAAATTACATACTCGGAGAACTAGAAAGACCCTAATCTCTGAATCGATGATCCTGTGATCAGCTGATTTATAACAGTATCATTGTAGTCAGGTATTTCAACTCATCATGTCCATGACTCCATTTGGGATTTTCTTGACAAAGATACTGGAGTGGTTTCCCATTTCCTTCTCTAGTTCTTTTATAGATGAGGAAACTGAGGCAAACAATGTTAAGTGACTTGGTCAGGGTTACACAGCTAGTAGGTGTCTGAGGCTAAATTTGCATGCAGAAAGATGAGATTTCTGATTTCAGGTTCATCACTCTATTGTACCACCTAGCTGCCTATAACAGGTTTATTAAGCAGGTAAATATTGACACCATACAGGACATTGAGTTGATCTTAATTTTGATGGTTTAATTTCATAAGGTGTATTATTACTCTGTACAAAACTCTGGTAGGCAGCAGGAGAGATATCAAAATCAATACAATGCAACCATTTCCTTGATAGAACTTCCCCTGATGAAGGAGATATAAAATATTCTTCATCATCATCATCGTCATCCTCATCCTCACCCTTAGTTAGCATTTATCTAGAGGTTTAAGGATTACAAAACATTTTACATTTTTATATTATTCTCATGAATCTCCCAACATATGTGTACTATAAAGAAAGGTTCCAAGAATGCAGTTAGCTGCATCCCCCTCAGAGTTCTAGGAGTACCCTGAGGGATTCTGATATTAGCTTGAGTCTATATCCAGTGTATTCCCCCTAATATCAACCAAACATTTGCCATCCATTTTAATCATCCATCAGAGATCTCACAACATCTATAATTTATTCCCTTTCTCTGGTGGGTTTGCAAAATACAAAAAAGTTGTCTGAGCTGTGAGAATGGGAAGAGCAAGGAGAGAAAAGAGATGCATTTTTCAAACATGATAGCACAAAACTAGTATCAATCTGGAGTCTCAATGGTATGATAGCCTCTCAATACCTTGAAAATATGGAGGAGATCACGTATTTGTTCACCCAAAAATATTTATTAAGCACTTATCATGTACAACACACTGTGCTAATGTGCCTTACTGGTCTGGTTAAAAGTGACACTGGAAAGTGCTATCCTATTGACAGATTGTTGAAGGGGGTCTTTGGGAAACATCAATGTACTGTAGAAATAATGATAGGTTTGTGTCAAGAAGCCTTAATTCTGGGGCAGGTAGGTGATGCAGTGAATAGAGCACTGGCCCTGGAGTCAGGAGGACCTGAGTTCAAATTCAGCCTCAGACACTTAACACTTACTAGCTGTGTGACCTTGGACAAGTCACTTAATCCCAATTGCCCTCCAAAAATAGATATTTTACATATATACACACACACACACACACACACACACACATAACTGGGAAACATTTAAAAATTGAATAAAAATATAATACACCATTTTAAAAAAAAAGAAGAAGCCTTAATTCTATTCTCACCTCCATTACTCATTTGTTGTATGGTAGACAAGTCACTTAACCTCTCTGGTTCCCAGTTTCTTCAATTATAAAATGAGGGATTTAGACGTGATGAGTTCTAAGGTTACTGCCATTTCTCAAGCTGTAATCTTATGAATTTGATTTAGGAAAAGACATTAGAAATTATCTAGGGTGTACTAACCAACAAAATGGAGGACCAGACACTTTTTCCTATCCTCAGGACCTCTTGAGCTTCTTCAAAATGAGAATTATACACAAAAGATAAAGTAAATTCACAATCTCCACAATCTAAGACACAAATAACAATAATGAGATAACAACCAAAACAACTAAGAACACAAAAGGCTTAATGCCTAATCCCTGATCTTCTTCCTCTGCAGTCCCTCCCTCAGTAGCCACCACACTGGCAGACCACACAAACCTACCTATGGGCTTTCAACAGAATGGGACTCTGTCTACTCCCTCCTCGTTGTGTCACAGAAAACCAAAAGGCAGAAGATTGATCTGTCTGACACTGTAGTGTAGCAGCACTTTGTGCTAAAACAGTACTCATCCAGAGAACTGAGGAAGAGAGAGAACTGATATAGAACATCAATATATGTGTAGGATCAAGAGGCCTGAAGCAAAAGGGACTGGTATCCAATCAGAAGCCATATAGGGGCAGACTGAGCCCAGTGAAACATTAATTGTTCAGCTGGGGAGCTTTGAGATCCAGCCCCCCCAAAAAACCACCATCAAAACAGAAGGAATCAGAAAGTGAGAGATAAAATAACAAAAAAATGAAATTAAAGACTAATAAGGAAGATATTAACAGAAGGGAAGTGATCTCCAGATCATCTAAACAAGGGTGTCTAGGAACAAAAGTTATTAAACAAAGGAAATCAATCAATACCTGGAAAAGAACTCTGTGGATTCTTAAGAAATCATGGAACCACAGCAGAATGTTCCTAAATAGTATAAGAAAGAGAAAAATCATGAAAGCAGAATTTATCACCTGAACAACAAAAATACTCAGTGTAATAGAAAAACCATGCTAGTAAACATCACTAAAGAAATAAAAGAGTGAACAATGGAATGGGAATGCAAATATACAGAAGTGAAAGACAATTTTGTAGAAGAGACATACAAAGCAATAAGCTTAAGAGATAGCAAGTGCTCTATTGAAGCAACACATACTGATAAAAAGACAAAGATAGATAAAAGAACGCTTGGAGTTTAAGGATTTTATTTTTTCTTAAAAAAAATAAGTCAAAAAATTTGAACAGCATTAATGTAAAAAATAATGGGAGGAAAAACTTCCCTGGCCTTGTGAACAAAGAAAGTAAAGTGCCAATCCAAAGAAGCCACAGATAACCTCCAGGAAAAAGCCTATGGTGCACACTCCAAGATGCATAGTAATTACATTTAATGATTCCAATATAACACAATAAATTCTGAAAGCAACAAAAGAAAGTCCTTCAAATCTAAAAGAAAGGCAATTTGAATAATGTGAAAAGCTACTTTTTATCCACCAGAAACTCCCTGAAGGAAGAGCAAAGAACTCAAGGTGCAAGTAAAAGTGACCCATCTTAAAAAATGTAAGCCTAATCATTAGTGATAAAAAGATGAACGTTCAATAAAAAAGGAATACAAAATGTTTTTCCAAAGAAAATGATATTTGAACAATGTATTTGCTATGCAGACACCCCAGAAACAAAAATACAGGAAGGGTAATTAAATATAGCTACCAAGAAGGGCACAAGTAATAAAATAAATGGCTACAGGGGGAAAAAGTTAAAAAAAACTAAAAATAAAGGAAGACATCTATGGAATTAACAACAAAAACAAAGCAAAGTCCAGAAAAAGATTTCTTTCAAAAGCACGCTAAAAGACAAAGGTAAAAGCAGAATTGAAATACAAGTGATGGTGAAGGAACATATCTGAAACATCATGGAATAAATTTCTCAACACTCCACCTATAGATGAATAAATATTTTTGCTGAAGTTAAACTTCAGAATGGGAGGGCATATGAAAGGATCAAAGCCTAGAAAATAAAGGAAAAGACTATTATAAAGCAGCAGTCATCTACACCATTTGGCACAGGTTGAAAAACAGAGAGGTAGCTCAATGGAACAGACTAGAGAAAGGAGAATCAGAAAAACAGAAGCAAAAAGTTCAGTATTTGATACATTCCCAACCATAAATTAGGAAAAAATTCCCTATTTGATAAAAATCTGCTTGTGAAAACTGTATAGCAATCTGTCAGAAATCAGGCTTAGACCAATACCTCATACCATATTACACAATAATTCTGAATAGGTACGTGAATTTAGTATTAAAAAGCATAGAAGAGAAACAGATCCTATCTTTTTCACAACTATGGGATGGAGATATATTCTTAATCAAACAAGGGATAAAGGCAATGACAAAAGATAAAATAGTTAACTTTGATTACATGACAGTAAAAAGTTTTTGTACAGATAAAATTAAAGATGACTTCAACAATAAGAAGGGAAGCAATTGAATAGGAAAAAATCTTTTTATCAAATTTCTCTGATAAGGGTTTGGTATCCAAGATAGATAAGCAATTTGCAGGTGTGTGTATATGTGTGCATGTATACATACACACATATATGTAACTAGAAGTCATACTCAGTGATCAAATGTTATGAACAGTTATCATAAAATTACAAAATATCAAAAGCAATATAAAAATGTTCCAATTTAATAAAAGAAAAATGAAAATAAAAATTTTGGTGTTTTACTTTATATTGGGCAAACTGTTAAAAATGACAAAAAAATTGGCAATAGTCAGTGTTGGAGGGGTCATGGAAAGATAGGCATACTAGGTCATTGTTGGTAAAGCTGTGAATAAGGACAATCATTTTGGAAAGCAATTTGGAATTAAGCAAATAAAGAAGTAAAATAGTGATACTCAGGGACAGCCAGGTGGTGCAGTGAATACAGCATGGGCCCTGGAGTCAGGAGGACCTGAGTTCAAATCTGACCTCAGACTTAACACTTACTAGCTTTGTGAGCTTGGGTAAGTCACTTAACCCCAACTGCCCAGCCTTCATCCCTCCAAAAAGGAAAAATAATAATAATAATAATGATATTCTTTGACCACAGATTCCACTGCTAGGTTTGTAACCAAAGGAAGTTACTGACAAGAAGAAAGTCTCACATATACCAAAATATTTATGGCATCACTTTTTGTGATGGCAAAGAATTAGATACAAAGTAGGTGTCCATCAACTGGAGAATGGTTAAACAAAATTGTGGTTCATAAATATAATAGAATATTGTTATGTTATAAGATGACTAATGCAGTAAATAGAGAAGAGAAACATGGAGAGATCTATATGAACTGTTGCAAAGTGAAGTAAGAAGAGCCAAGAAACTGATATCCACAGTAACTCTACAATGTAAATGCAAAAAAGAAATCAAAAGACAATGTTGCAAACTTACCAAGAATTTGACTCCAAAGAATAGATATGAGAAGACACTTTCACACCCACATCTTTGCAAAGGTCCACCAGGATGATGCTTCGCAGATTTTCAGACATTTTGATGTTTTAAATCACTTTTGATTTTTCCCCCTCTTTTGTTTTATCTTTAGAATATCAATTATCATATGAGGTGGCTCTTGAAAAGAAAGGAAAAGGATAAAAAGAGGAAGGAAGGAAAGATAATGGAAGGGATGGAAAAAGGGAAGAGAAAATAAGGGAAAGGAAGGGAAGGGAAAGGAAGTGAAGGAAACTGGGGAAAATTTTATGATTCAAAAAAGATATTAATACCAATTTATGCTGTTAATTGCTTCATCTAGTTCTCTCATATTATAGACGAGGGAGCTAAAGTCAGAGAGATTTAGTGATTTCTTAAGGTTACAAGCATTAAATGGTAAAGCTGAGATTTTTAACCTATCTGACATTAACTCTGGCACTGCTAGGTGTCTGACTCTGTACAAGTAAATTACCTGAGGCTTTTATTGTGCCTCAACTTCCTCAAATATAAAATGGAGATAATAATATCACCTCTTCACAGCATTGCTGTAAAGATAAAATAAAATAATGATTCTAAAGCACTTAGCACAGTTCCTGTCACATAGTAGGCACTTCATACCTTTTTTACACTGAACCTTGCTGCATCACAGTCACTAGATTGTGTAAAAGTATGGGACCCTGTTTGGGTTTTCACAGATAAAGCCATCACGCATCTGCAAAGCAACATCCCATAAGGAAGGCATTGCCTTACCTTGAGCAATAATCAATCTGCTAGACTGATTTTGCTGGACCCATTCTCTTCACGATCTAGGTGCTTACATATAGTGTTATAGGATAGGAACTGGATGTATGATTTTACTAATACAGACAAATCTTGGTAAGGAAATTCCCTCTACCAATGTAGGTTTGTAATCTTAGAGATTTGCCTACATCCCTGAGGGGTTAATTGACTTGTTCAGGGTAACATAAATTGTCTTCATCAGAGGTGGGACTTAAACTCAGGTCTTCCTAGTTTCAAGGCTAGCTCTTTTCCCACTATGCTGTGCTACATACCCCAATTTAACCAAGGAAGGGAGAAAAAATCAAAAAAGAAAAGCTGTCTTAGACAGTCTATTAATGAAAAGATGAAAAAACATAGAATAAGAAGGAAAAAAAGGAAATCTTGAAGGAAACCAAAAAGCATATAATCATGATTATAACTAAATTCAGATCTCTGCAGGTTGAGCCACTGTGGGTCTAGCCATCTGTTTCTCCAGCCGTGTGTTAGGTGAGGTGATTAATGACAGTACCTTCTTGCTTGAATGCAAGATGCTTCATTAATTTTTCCAAGGTACATGGCTAATGGGATGTTTCAGAGCAAACACAGCTCAACTGCTTCAACCATGACCCAGGTGTTACTGTGGATCCCAGGGAGGTAAATTTGCTATAGTTGCATGAGGATAGATTCTGCATGTACAAAATACTTTAAAATGCTGGTTGCTAGATGCTTTACTCCTTGACATTTGCATGCTTGAGCAAAGCTTATCTGTTATTTAGCAAAATGCTATAATAAGAACCATTTTCAAAAGTGGTCTTGCTCAGGTTAGCATGTCCTTACAAAAGAAGTTGAAGGAAGCAATATTCACTACTTTAATATAATTCCTAGATCAATGCACCAATGCCTTTGGCCCCTCATTTCTTCATGAATGATCTGGTTTCTTATTCTTTTTAGACCACCAGACCAGATGCCTTTTATCTTTGCTAACAAAAATTCAAAGATAATATTGATGCCTAAAACTATTTGGTGTGTAGCTCAGGGCAAAGGGATCAGAATCTTTATTAACTCCCTCAATTCCAGATGAGGTTGGGAATGGCTCCAAATGCTTGTTGTCTAAAGGGAACATAGGCAAGGAGCAGCAAGTTCATTTCAAAAGGAAAAAAAATCTACTTCTTCTGTCTTAGCTCTGTTGTTATTGTGACATCCAGAGTCATTCTCATTTATGCTTTATGATCTTGAGTTAGCTAGCTAATTGTTCCACTAAGGTAAATTTTCACATTTTTGTAGGATGGAAGAAACAAGATTTACCTAATTAGGATGATAGGATATCAGAGTATCACATGATTACAAAATTTGAGATTCAGTAGGGGTTTTAGACTCCATACAGTTCAATTCATACATGAAAGGAATCTCTCCTAAAAAGTGGTCAAGATGGATGGACCCCAGATGTCACCTAATCCAATACACTCATTTATAAATGAAAAAGCAGAGAAACAAGATGTTAACTTGCCCAGGGTCCCACAATTATCATTAGTGGATTCATTTTTGAGATCTTGTCCTTTTGTTAAAAATCTCGTGTCCTTTGCCTCTATCTTATAAGTGTTAGGATGCCCATGATGCCTGCTGAAGCATGGAGTGTAGTTAATAAAACAAAGCTTAAGACCAGAACTAGAAAGGAGTCTGTTCAAGAAAGTAGTGCATCACAGAATCATACAGTTACAGAATTTTAGAATTGTAAGGAATAAAAGATGACAATTAAAGCAAGTCAAGAATTTATCAGTTGTTTTTTCTTAGATGGAGAGAGAATCAGGAGATATCTACATGCTTGAATCACAGACTCAGAGAATTTAAGTGTAGACAATCTAGCCTGACACACAACTGATAAAGAACCCCTTCTACAACATATTTAATAAGTGATTTCAACCTCTCCTTGAAGACCCCCCCCGTGAAGAAATCCATCATCTTCTAAGGCAACCCACACCTCCTTTCAGATAGATCTAATTGTTTGTTCTTCTTTATAATGAGCCTAAATAGATTTCTTTTAAATTTGTTTACTCCCTTATGTTTATTTATTATGGAGGTTTTTCTTTCTTTTTCTTTTTTTGGAGGAGAGGGAGGAAAAGATAAATCCTTTATGTTTAAAAAATAAATTTTAATTTTAAAATGTCCTTTCCAAATGTGGCACCCAGAGATGAGCCCAATTTTTTTTCATTTCTTCATTTCTGGGTGCTATGCCTTTCTTTATGCATCTTAAGATGACATTGGTTTTCCCTGTTACAGATCACACTGCTGACTCATGTTTTTTCAGACAACCTGCAATCTAGTCATGCCTTCTCCATCTTGAACTTGTAAAGCTGATTTTTTTCACAGATATAGCAAAAATATTTATTTAAAAATCTGATAAGAAGCATAATATTAACTTTTGAGGACTAAAATTAACACTAACTTGTTTGTTGATGAAGCAAGAAAATACCAAAAAAAGGGAAAACAAAAAGTTTTTTTTCTGAAGATTCAAAGAGACATTTTTTAATGAAGTGAACTGTTCAGCTAGTTTTGTTTTCTTCTGTCCAATTAGTTTTCCCTTAGACTAAGCTCAGAGCCCAGGACATCACTAGAAGAAGGCTTTGTAGACTTAATTATCCCTGTTCTGGAATTTTTAATTTGAGGATATGTACCTCCCTCCCTCCTTTTCTATATTACATATCTTGGGAGTTAACAGACATTCATAGTCAAATAATTACAACTCTCACTGTTTTGTGGCATAAACTGAAATGAAGCTTGTATTAAGAACAAAATCTGTATGAAATGAACATACATTGTGTTTGCTTTATACAATTAATTTAGTCATGCCAAAAAACAGAAGAATTATGTCACTGATGTGGATTTTTAAAACTTATACAAAGATGATTTCAGGGCTCTTGAATTTAAGATGTTAACTACCATTTCAATCTAGCTTTAAAGACTGCCATGCAAAAATTTGCTTTGATAGGTGAGAAGATAAATTCATGACAGCTCTTTATGTACATTGAAAATTTGATGTCATTTTTTCTTAAAATTAAAATAAAATTTAGCAAGATGCTTTACTTGTCTTAATTTTTGAGGGCCATTTTACATAATAATTGTGATATGATAAATTTATCCTGCAAATTGAAGGACTACAGGGCATAGTAGAAATGCTATTTTAGCCTTTGGATTGCTTACTATTGATATTCTAGTTAACTACTCTAAATTCTCGCTATTATATAGCTTGTAATACTTTACAAACCAAACTTCAGAGGCCCCAGCTGATGTGCCTTACTTTTTAGTCATGAGTCAGATAATACTTAGCTGATGACAAAGACATTTTAGTTAAATATAAAAAATAAAGTAATGCTATATAGAACATCTCCCACTAAATTTTGAATTTATTCTCACACAAAGATATACACTCATAGAAAAGAATGGACCTTAATAGGAATAAAGGGACTACAGATGGGGAATACATGTGGCCAGAATTCTTCTATGAAAAGATGTGCTGATACAGAAGTGCTTCGGGCAACTAGGTAGCACAGTAATAGAGTGCTAGACCTGAGTCAGAAAGACTTGAGTTCAAATATGCCCTCAGACATTTAACCAGCTGTGTGACCCTGAGCAAGTCTCTCAACCCTACTTACCTCAGTTTCCTTACCTGTAAAATGCGCTGGAGAAGGAAATGGTGAACCACTCCAGTATCTGTGCAAAGAAAACCCCAAATGGGGTCATAAAGAGTACAGAACTGAAATGACTGAACAGCAACAAAAATAGGGAAGGGCTAGATGATTCTAGGAAGATGGTAGAGTAGGTCAGAAAATGCCAAGCTCTCAAGACTTTCCCCCACAAAGGAGTTAAAAATAGCACCTTAGGGCAAAGCAGTGGAGAAAAAGGGCGTAACCTCAGTCTTCCTGGGACAATTTGAGAAGATAGGAAGAAGAATCCCTGAACATGGTTTGGTCCCTGTGAAAAGTAAACACCTCCAAACTAGGTTCCTTTTTGACAGCATGTGGCTAGCCTTTTAAACAACCAGTGGCAAGCCCTGGGGTTAGTTGGTTAGAGAGGCTGCTTCAGCTTCAGTCATCCAGGGTAGGCAAGTCATAGGATGGCAAGGTAGTGGGTGGAAGTAAAGTAAAGGAGGTAGGAGGGATAGGAGACAAGACATAAGCACAGACATAAAAACAAAGATCAGGAGTAGAATAGGTTTGGGAAAGTATATGTCTATGCATGTATATATGTGTATGTGCATGTGCATATTATATATGTATATTATGTGTATGTATATATTTATAGCTATAGAGAAACATATCTAAACTTTATTGTAACTTTCTGGGGGGGAATGGAAAAAAGAACAAAGTAAAAAAGTGCACAGCAGAGAACAAAAGAAAACTCACAAGAAAGCAAAGAAAAGATGGGCAGTTCTCAATATAACATGCATTATTTGTCATCCAGGCTTTCTTGAAATGGAAATTTATTGTCACATATTTAGAAACTTCTCTTGCATTCTGCTATGCACATGACATGCTTTCCCCCCCCTTCCGAACTTTGTATTTAAGTTTCAATATTTAAGTTTATGATATGTTTTTGTTTCTTTTTCTTCTGAATTTGCCTTCTGGTGTTTGAGTCTGAAATAAAAAAAAATTAAAAACAAGGAAGGGCAATTCATGTCTCCAACATTCCAGAACTGTTGTCTTCTCCTGATGTCTTCTCCTACTTCCTGCTAGATTTATTTCTTACCAGTCATTGAGGGTTTTTTAAAATTTTATTTTAAAATGTAATCCAAGAGTTGTAGCTCTACAGCTCTATTTAACCTCCCAAACTCAAAATAGCTGGCGTGATCAAGTGAAATTAAAGATAATAATCCAAAGGTGGGTTTGGTTTTTTTTAACTATGAAGAAACCCATTGCTGTGTTATCCCAAGCCACCAACAGAGCCAGACCAACGGGCATGAGTGAACAGAAATCTGCTTGGCATTTCGTAGATGGAGCCTGCTAATTTACCAAAATAACTGTTTATTTTCTCAGAAATCTCAAAGTCTGGGAACTACACAGCTGAATAAGAAACCAACTCATCCCACTAGTTTTATCTCTAACAATTCCCCATTTCCCAATTCATGAGATAGAAAAGAGAATAAACAGGACATGGGCCCCATTCAATGAATATAATCCTAAATCCAGATCAGAGTGTTGGGAAGGTTGTCAAACAAGAAAAATGATCCTTCAAGAGAAAGGCAGATATTCAGGAAGATTCATAGATTTTTGTAGATCTTGCCTCAAACTTTAAAAAATAATGAGTTTGATGTATCCTTTATTTCTATATACTCCATACTGAAAATGGGCAAATAAATGCCAAAACACAGAAATGTGAACATGAGAAAAAATCATTCTTTCAAGCAAAGCTTTAAAGTTTCAATAGGATTTGCCTCCTAGATTGTTCACAATCCCAGTGCCTGGCACATAGTAGGCTCTATAGAAATATTTATTCCCTCTCCCTTTGATTTGTACTACCTCTCTTAACTTTTCCATCCATAGAGTCAATTCATTCAATTCAACAAATATTTCTTGCACACTCTCTCCTCTTCCTTCCTCTCCCAAGTAAAGAAGCATCATGCTCAAGAATGGGGAAAGGGGGCAGAGCCAAGATGGCAGCGTAGAAGCAGCAAAGGACCACAGCTCCCATACAAACACGCTAAAAAACTCATAAAATGGGACGCTAAACAGATTTTCAAGATCCAAAACTCTCCACAAGACAGAAAGCACATCTGTTGCTACAGGCAGCGCAGCAGGCGGGGCTCTTCTCAGCAGTCTGGGACCTGTGGCTGAAACCTGGCCGGCTGATGCCCTGGGGCATCGGGCGGGGAACCACAGCTATAGGAGAGCAGATGGGCTGCACTGGAGGCACAGTTACCACATCTATCAGGCCAGAAGACAAAAAGTCTGAGAGAAAGGTCAGTGGATTTTGCTAACTGGGGAGGAGAAGAGCGTGTCTGGCCAAACTGCTCCCAGGGCAAGGAGGCAGTGGGAGGCGGCTGTTGCAGCAGGAACGGCTCCGTTGCAGCAGGAACGGCTCCAAAGCGGCTTCCACTGGGCTGCTTCAGAGCCCTCGGCCTGCAGATAGCAGGGGGGCTGACGCGACCCATCGAGGCCAAGGGCTCTTGCGTTGAGCGGCCTGGATCTGGATCGGGGTCTTGAGTGGTGGTCCTAGGGTGCGCTTTCAGTGAGCCGAAGCT
>JAQQSW010014048.1:0-12186 GCA_028646575.1 Pseudocheirus occidentalis
TACATAGAGGGTCCAGGATCCATTGAATATGAAGGGATGATAGTTTAAAAGGTGAAATTCTGAGGTGGGAGAGGACTAGAATGAGAGGAGATAGGGAGAGACAAAATGGGGTTAATCATCCCCTATAGAAGAGGCAAGGGATAACTGTTACAACTTTACTTTCATTTACTCTCATTGAATTTGGCGTAGGGAAGGAATGACATAAACTCTAAACTGGTTATCATGCCACTCAGGAGAGTAGGGTGCAAAGAGGCGGGATGACAGAGGGGAGGGCAGGGTCTGGGACAGGGATGCTGGAAGCACACACTTCAGTAAAGGGACAGGAACAGGGTAGAGAACAGAACAAGGGGGATATGGATAGGAAGGAGGGACATATGATCCAGCTGTCACAATATGTCCACTCTTGTGTAATTACACTTGTACAGCCTGTATTGAATTGCTTGTCCTTCCAGTGGGGGTGAGTGACAAGGGAGGAACCAAAAGGATCTAGAATTTAAAGCTCTACAATACATGCAGCTAGGAATTAAGATATATAGGGAGTGGGGTAGGGAGACCCTCCCTGCCCTACCAGAAAGTTAGAGGGGTGTTGGAGGAGGGCATAAAAGAGAGCAGTTTGGGGGAGGGGCTTTACAGTGGGATAGCTGTTTTGGGGTTGGGAGTAGGGGAAAAACTGGAAGAAAATTTGTAACTCAAAAATCTCATGGAAATGAATGATGTGAACAAGAAAACAAATTAAATATATATATATATATATATTAAAAAAAGAAATTCAAATTTTGGGTAAAGCGTAATTTTGGGCAAGGGACCTTATATTAAATCACATCAATCCATCTATTCTGCCTACTTGGAAGGCAGTAAGAGTGTAGGGGAAACAGAACTTGGGTAACTAGCTTCCTTTCCTATAGAGAGACTGACTTAAAGCAGTTAACTTTCAATTAGGATCCTCAGACCACCCTGTGGCGGGAACCCCATCAGAAGTTTCAAGACAACAGTCCCGCTATGTCCCTTTAAACCCATAGCCAAGGGTGATCAGAGACCTCGGAACATGTTCTTCCTTTTTAACCCATTACACCCCCAAACCTGACTTTTAAAACGTTTGATATGTTAAGCGGTCAAATGTAGTCCAATAATTTTCCTAAGCTGTTCAGACATGAATTGGTTGCTATTTGAACCTGGTAACAAGAAATCATGAATTGTTACGGCTTGAAGGGAATTGGGAAATCACATTTTCTAGGTGAGGATTCTGAAGTCCAGAGCACTAAAGTGAGTTGTTCAAAGTCATTAACAATATGTATATCATGAAATATGCAGCAGATTTGCTTTGTTCCAGGGTTCACTTGATAACAGAATTCAACTCTGTTCTGTATTCTCTGTCTTGAGATGTTTCTTTTGCTTTTTGTTTTTTACTAAAAATTTAAAGAAAAAAAGGAACATTGGTGCTAACCCGTAGATTCTCCCAATTGCAAGGGTAGTTGGATGGTGTGAGTACTATATTTATTTTACTCCTATTTGTACTTATAACAGGACACTCTGGAGTAGCCCAGGAACAGTTTCAAGAGCTTCTCCTCCTCAAAAGTAGTGCCCTCCCTCCACGTCATGCCAATTAAATACTCGTTTGGACCAATAGCTTCTCTTTTAAAATGTTGGTGTGGTAGTGTGAGACCCTATAGCCATCTAGTCAATAAACTAACATACACACACATGCATATATAATATGTATAATATATATGTTGAAGCCATTTTTTTGCAGGTTTGTAGAATGAATGAAGGTGACTAACGGTCTGGGAAAGTAGGCTAGAGGCAGGCTGTGCATCAGGTCTCAGCTTCTCTGGGCAAAACACTGTTATTATGTTCGAAGAGGGAGAAGTAGTGCATTCAGTCTCTTTCCAATCTTATAGGGAATTCATTGCCCAAGGGAATCATTACAGAAAACCTAGACAGCAGCCATTCATTAATATAATAGCAACTGTTACTTTATTAATGGAATTAACAGTTCTGATCCTAATGAGCCCACAGCCCAGCTATTGTTAAATGTATCTCTTCTCCCCTGGAATTTTTCTACTAATCTGTCATTGTTGCTGGACAACTGAGTAAAATAATAATAACTAACATTTATATCCCATGATGTGCTGGTAACTATTAAACTTCTAGCTCTCTGTGGGGAAAAAGTACACAAGACACATTTTAAAGTTTAATTGCATTATCATTTTAGCCATCTTTTTCTTAAGGCTAGACAATTAACAAAACATTGAGTTTTAGCTTTCTGATTTCTGAGATATAAATGCTCATGCAGAAAGGTTGACAGCGGGCTTTTTGGAGTTAGTACAGTCTGGCTCCAGCATACCCCAATTATACAGCATTGTCAGATTTCCAAACTTTTACACAGATTATCTTATTTAATCCTCAAGACAACCCTATGAGATCTGCACTCTCATTGTGCTCATTTTACAAGTGAAGAAACTGAAAGAATTTAGATGACTGGTTCAGGGTCACACAACTATATGTCCCTACTTCATTTTCCTACAAAGTTATGGTTATGTGTATAAATCATAGGGTATAACAGTATTTGGAGATAAATAAGTTATTGAACTATAAAAAGGTTCATAAAGATAATGTGAACATGGTAAAAGTAAGCATATTAAGCAGTGATTTTTATCATGCCAAGCAATGGAATGTAGAAAAGCTTCAGCAAAGCCATATTCTATCCTGCCCAATCGATCAAGCCATAACTAATCGTCCTGTGTCCATAAGGTAAAAGGTTCACTGCTGGTGGTATTACAGGTTGGAGCCCATGGGACGAACATTTCTTCCACTAAAATTTACCAAAAAAAAATTTCAAATTGTATTTGACAATAAAAAAGGAGGGGGTAGAATTGATGTCCAAATTTTGTGTTTTTAAGTAGGACTTATATCTTAACTAGAAATATGCACTGACTTACACAGAGGAGTGAATGGAACAGGGAATTGTATCCCATATAAACACTAAAATATAAACAAAGATCTTCTGATGGGATCTTTGAATTCAGACCAGACTGTCTGCTTTTTGGGACTTTCAATTTGCTTTCACTTCGGTGACTGTATTACACATTATTACAGAACACATGTTTAAATGTTTACCAGTCTATAAAAATCCATGTAGTGGGTTTTTATTTAATGAAGAAGTTAAATTTATACCTTTTCCCCATATGGAAGATATCATTTTTGATGAACACATTGCCACTGTGGCTTTGTGATGACAGTCATTTATTCTTATGGACATTCAAGTTATAGATGAAGAATAAAATCGAACATTTTGTAAAAGGAGACCCTAAAGCAATTCATTAACCTTTTAAAATCACTCTCCCATCTTATGTGTTGTTTTACACACTTCATATTTTGACATTAGGCATCAGCTTTTTGTCCAGAAGTTTGTAGAAATAAACCAGACTGACTCTTCTCTCAAAATGGATTTGTAATATTATTTTTTGACCAACAAGAGAAATAAAGAAAATTGAGTAATGTGAATTTTAAAAAAATATACTTTGATTCTGGAATAGGTTTAAATAATCTCCTGTTTGCTAGGGTTACTTTCCCCCCAAAATCATGTAATTTACTCACAATGAAGTAAGTGGATGCAGTAAAATCAAATAATGTGTTATATTTATTTAAACAAGCTTACAGTTTGATATTTATCAAGCTTACGATTATGATTTCTTTAACTCTCACCTTTGTGACTGAGACTTCTTAGAATTTATTTAATTGGGCTTGGCATGTAATCCCTGTTTGGTCCTTGGGGGCGGGAGGGTAGGGGTCCTGGAAGGATGGAGTGTTGAGGTTGAGAATACCTTGAGTTCAAGAGTTCTGAGCTGCAGTTGGGCTAGAGCAGATCAGATTTCCTCACTGTTTGTACCAATATATTGAGCCCTTGGGAGTGGAAGGCGACCAGTCTGCCTAAGGAGGGGCAAACCAGTTGAGAAAGCAGAACAAGCTAAAGCTTCTATGCTGATCAGTAATGCAATTATGTTCACCAGTGGGAGTTGGACTTCTAGCCCCAATGAAAGAAATAGAGACCTAGATCCTCCCAACCCCCAACCCTCCGTTTTTTTTAAAGCAGTGAAAAAGAATCTAGTTGGTTGATACCAAATCAGCTTCCTTGTGCGTTTATCACATCTATCCTACAAAATCCTCTTTTGTTTGAGTTAAAAAATGATAGCATATAAAAGCATCCTTTAAAATAAATGAGGGCTTTCCATCCTCTGGATTGGATTTCACTGGCAGAGAACACCATTGAAGAAACTCACTCTCCCAATGCATATTAGCAATTGTCTTGAAGTTTACAGAAGCAGAGTTACCTGGGGCACAAAGATGTTAAGTGACTTGTCCCTGGTCACACTGTCAGAATGTGTCAGAGGCAGGTCTTTAAAACCAGAAGTTTCTGGCTGCACTACCACTCCATGCTGACTTTTGTGAAATCAGCTGAATTTAGATGAATTAAATGACTAATCTCAGCCCCAGGAAACACGTGAAGAAATATTCCTCCTCTCCATATACTGATAGGGGACTACAGATGAATAATGATACTCTCAGATACTATCATTTTGTTGGTTGATTTTTTTTTTTTATTATAAAAGAAGCTCAGGAGGGGAAAATTTATTGGGAAAGTTCTATGATGTTAAAAAAATCAATAAAACATATGTATATGTATGTAATTTTAAAATAAAGTATTATTTATTCAATAAGTTTTCCTTAAATGACAAGATTAATAGATCATCTCCATATCAATTATCAAATATATTTGACCTTAAAATTGTGTATTCTACCAGAAATAGGACCCAGATAGTTAACAAAGAAAATCCTATTTAGGTGTTGAGTTTAGATGGGCACAAATAAGGAAAATATTTTGAATCATATACTGTCTTAAACGATCAGTTTTTTTTTCTTTTTTGTTTTTTTAAATCAATCAAAAGAACTTGCTATAGGAACATGGCAAGAATTTAATAAGAACTTGTCTAACAAAACAAAACAAAAAGATTGGTCATTTTGTGCATTCTATATTAATTAGTTTTGAAAAAATTTTTTAAATGCTCCCAAATATGTTTAGGAGTAGAAGCTTGATACTGTTGAATTGTAGTTTTGTTAGGTCTGTAAAGGCCAAGAGGACCTGCCTAAACAGTGTGTATTCCCTTCAGGACAACAGCAATTCTTTGTAGGGCAGTGATGTCTTACTGAAGAGGTTAACCCACAAAGAGGGTTAGGGTTGCTTGAGACCCCAAAATACCAACATGCTGGGTCCTATGGAAAAGAATTCCACTCAAATCTTCTCAGCCAAAGAAAAGTAAAGTTTATTGAAAGTTTGTCATGTTGAGTACTCTTAAGGAGCCTAGGTATCTGTAATGCTTGCATTGGGCAAGCAGGACAGAGTAAGTCTGTCACAGAATTAATTCTGTGCTAGGGCATTCTGTGGCGCTCTCACACCACATAGAGGGGAAATGGGATTCTATATACAGAAAGGTTGTGGGAGGAATCTAGGGGCAGTCTAGAGGAGGAGTTCAGGGAGGGTCTTCAGGAGGAATCAGATGAGGTCAGACTCCAGTAAAGAGTTTGGGGAGGATCTTCAGGGGTCTAGATGGGGTCAGCTTCCAGTAATGTGTGATCAAGAGTGGGAAATTGCTGGAGGTTACCTGGAGACCATAGACAATGGTGGGCCAGGTCAGTTCAAGGCTGGGAAACTATTGGAACAAAGGAAGGCTAAAGACTTGGGCAGAGCCTTAACTTAAGGCCCATGATCTCAGGCAAATGCCTTCCCTGGGAGGAAAGGCTCACTTTCCCAGAGCCTGTACCTCAAAGATTCAAGGAGCTCAAGGGGTCTTCCAGAGCCTATACCTCATCATTACTGTGTTTAAACTGGATAGGATAGTCCCATGAAGGCCTTTCTGTTAGTAAGTGGTATCCCACAGATTCATACTGTAGACAGAATCCTTTGAAAAGTGGCATCTGAAGGCTTAAAGACCTCAGCATCCTCCCACTTGTTTGTTCTTCAGTTCTGAGCACTTTGAGCTGGGGTTATATAGTAACTGCTTAATTTCTACTTTCAACAAATTCAGCCCTGAATCACAGCAGTGTGTAGTCATCCTCTCCACTCACTCCCTCTGAGTGAATAAAGGTCCAAGGATACGAGCAGCTTATGTACTTTTTCTAAACTGCAAAACATAGAGCTATTACAAGTCAAGTGGCCCCTTTGGCATACTTCATTTTTCTTCCTTTCTGGTTTTATGCATCCCTTTGACCCTGCATGCATTTATTTCTTTTCTTTGTTTCTTCCTGGTTCTGCAAAACATTTCTATTCACCTGGCATCCTCAAGGCCTCCTATTTCCAAATTTCTTGAGCATTAATTGTTTTGACTAAATGGTGGCCTACAGGTTTTCTGTTTTGTTTCTTTCCTATTGAAACAGGTTAGGGCTTTACACAAAGAATCATCCTTAGAGAAAGTCTTTGTGTGTTAAGGAGCCAAAACTGTAAAGGAGAGAGGTGCACAGATTCACTGTGTAATGCCAGGCCTTTTCCTAAAAAAACACATTTACCTTATTGCCAGGCCTCATCTTTTGGGTCCATTCTTTAATCCTGGCTTAAGTTCCAATATCAGACAACAAACATTTATTAAGAACTTTTCCTGTGCCAGTCACTGAACTGTGTTAGGTGCTCATATCGTTTAACTAGTCCCTAAAAATATGTCCATATAAATAACATAGAATAAACCCTACTGGATGAAATTCTAAGAAATCAATGATATAATAATGCCTGTGTTTCTAAATTATTTAAAGGTTTTACCACCTAGAAAATTAAACTCTTCCTCCAGGTCCTGAAATGTACTTTTTTTTTCCCTTTTCTCTCCTTTAAAAAATAAAAATAATTAGGAGCAGCTCCAGGTGGTTCAGTGAATAGAGCACAGGCCCTGGAGGTGGACCTCAGGAGGATCTGAGTTCAAATCCCCTCAGACACTTAACACTTACTAGCCATGTGACCTTGGGCAAAACACTTAACCCCAATTGCCCTGCTTTGCTCCCTCCAAAAAAGCAAAAGATAAAATAAAATAACTTTCATCCTTCTTTCACTACATTCTGATTTTCCTCCAATTCCATATACATACATTTTTCCTTTACTATAAGGATTAGCCACTTCAACCACTTGTTTTACCTCATCTATTAGATCCATACTCTCATAATCTGTAGGTGATCTGGGATTTCAAAAAGATGCTTCTTAAGAGAATTAAATCTTTTCAGAACTACTAAACTGGAAAAACTTAAGGATGGGCACAGAGATGTCACCTGAAAGCTTTGCCACGTTTGGGACAGCCAGTTGTCAGATTGGTCACAGCATCTTGCTTTGTGTTGGTAGAGGAAATATTTTCACCTAAGAAGTCATAGATCATTGGAATATTCAAATGTTAATTTTTATCTTAAACTTCTTAATGGCAGTGATTGTCACTTTTTCATGCTCAGCGCAGTTCCAAGCACATAAAAGCTGAAACTTAATTTTGCTAAGTATTTGTTGAATTGGTTATTAAGTCACAGGCTAATTCCAGAAAGAATGTTCAGAATTAAAGTTGGATTTATGTTGAACTCTACAAATAAGGAAACTTGGGCTTAAGACATGACTGCTCCACAAAGTAATTGTGTCACCTTGGACAAGTCACCTCCATTGGGCCTCAATTTTATCAGCTATAAAATGGTTGGTTTGGGCTAAATACTCTATGTCTTTTCTATTTAAAAATTTCTGATTCTAACTTATTTCTAGTCTTGACCCTCTAGAACAGCAGTTCTCAACCTGTGGATTATGTTCACTTTGTAACAAGGAAAATACAGCCTGCATATCAGATATTTACATATCAGACGTTTACATTATGATTCATAACAGTAGCAAAATTACAGTTATGAAGTAGTAACGAAAGTAATTTTATGGTTGGGGGGGTCACCACAACATAAGGAACTGTATTAAAGGGTCGCAGCATTAGGACGATTGAGAACATCTGCTCTAAAACAATGCTTATGAAGACAGATATTATTGCAATTACTATTGTCACTAAGAATGCAGCTTTACATGATTGATTTTTAATTTTATTTTTATTTAGGACTTTCCTCCTGCAGTTTTAAAGCTCAGCTTTAAATCAGCTATGGCTTTTATTTCAATTGATGTATAACTCTTGGATTTAGACACTAAAAAATAGGCTAGTAAAGGCATTGAACAGACCCAGCACAGTACCCTCCAGAGAAAAGCAGCTGGCAGCTTTCAGACAAACTTTAGTAACAGCAGTTGGTCTTTTGTTGTTGTTTTGTTTTGTTTTAATTGGGTGGGTTCACCAGTGACTCAATCACAAGTAAGGAAAGTTCTTAGACTGTCAGTCAGCAGTGGATTATCTTTTCCTTTTGAGGTTATCCTAGGGGGTAAAGGTTGTCAAAGTAAAACCTCTTGGGAAATAATAATAAAGGAAGAGTATTCTCTGAGCTGTTCAAGTGCAAACACAAGTTCTCTTTTCATTTTTTTTTGTTTAAAATTCAAGAATATAGTCTGATTTACATGCTAATGAAGAGAACCTAACTGTATAATTTGGGGGGTTGCGCATGGCAGAGGTAGAAAGGTGAAAAAGGTCTAAACTAGTCTGAAAACTGGTTGGTGTGTTTCTCCTGTTTTTTTTCAAAGTTTTACCTTGCCAGCATATTTGATGTAGTTTGTTTACATTTCACATAATGAGCTGTGATTATAGTATGGAGTTCCAATGAAGCAAAAAGAGTTTAGTTTTTCACTCAGAAAGCAGCTGGGGATTGGGGACACATGAAGATATTTGGATGGCAGATAATGTAATAAATAAGTGGCCAAAAGCATTCTACATTGTAATCTCAAAAATTAGAAGGCATGAAAGAAACATCTATGTTCCTCCTTTTCTTCTGCCTCTTGGCCTTCCACCCCTTCCCTGACCCAGTTCAAACATGGAAGTGTAATGCATGATGCTCTCTGGTTTCTGCTTCTCCCTGCTTTCCCCGCCCGTTGCTTTCACTTGTTCTCCTCAAGTATGACAGAAAAATAAAAATAATTTTAAAATATTAATATGAGATTTGAAGTATATCTTGAAAGCACTGAATCATAGAAAATTGAAAAACATAATCTGTACTTTTGAAAGCCATCCAATTTCCCTTTATTTACAACCTGTGAGCCATTTCACAAATTGAAAAGCAACCATCCACCCATTTCATGTTTAGATTATTATATGTTTAAAAGATCCAGAGATATTTATTGGTATGCAACTGGCCACCTCTGAGTAAATCCAGATCAGAAATAAATGGAAAAATTCCCCAAATGCTGATTTGAAGCAAAGTCATATAATATCCTGAATTATAAAAGCTACAACAACCAAGATATTAGTAAACATCATTATATGTACAAGTATTTGATTGTGTAAGAAAGATTGGGATAGTGTCTCCTTTCTTTACTCGTGTTATTTATTTTATTACATCCAAATTAGGAATTTATTCATTGCTAGCTGCTAGGCTAGTGAAAGAAAAGCATTTTAAAGTAACTCAGCAAACCCATGAAATCAGAGAATGGTGGAATTTAAGAGTATAAAGGGTCTTAAAGAACACTAAGCCCAATTTGCCTCCCCTGAATTTAGAGTAAATTTATATTTATTTTAGATTAGAGTCTACACCTCATCAGAAGTATAGCACCCTCATAATTGAAATCAAAAAGTAGTTTTCAGGGGCAGCTAGGTGCTGCAGTGAATAGAGCACCGGCCTGGAGTCAGGAGTACCTGAGTTCAAATCTGGCCTCAGACAGTTAACACAAAAACTAGCCATGTGACCTTGGGCAAGTCACTTAACCCCAACTGCCCTCCAAAAAGCAAAAAAAGAAAAAAGAAAAAGTTTTCATTTTAATATCTATTTTCTCATTTGTCAAGGTTCTTTGCAAGAGTCACTAGCAAATAAGGAAAAAAGCAGTAAGTTTGAGTTAGAAGCAAAATGACATAGTATATAGGGAATTAGAATTAGAATCAGGAACACCTGAATTCGAATCAGTCTCAAACATCCAATGTGACTCTTGGCAAGTTGCTTAAAGTCTGGGTTGCAGACTCCTTATCCATAAAATGTGAGGATTAGACTTCATGGTTCCTTTCTACCTCTAAAGCTATAATCTGATATTTTTTCTTTTTATTCACTCAAACTACCCTGGGGTAGAAGGAACAAATGCAAAGTGGTAAGATCTGGAAGAGGAAGAAGACACCAGAGGTATAGATAACAAAATAATCCATAAAATGATTTAACAAGTTTATATTTCCTTCTAAAACAGAACTCTTCCATAAAGAGGTTAGGTAAGTTGTTCAGGGTCACATAAATAGTAAGTGTCTAAGTCAGGATTTGAACTTCGGTCTTCTAAACCATAACTCCTACAGTCTCTCTACTGGGACAGGAAGGAAAGGAGGATAATATATATCAAATATTAGTTAATATAATGGGTAACATAATTTGGAATAACTGACATGTTTTTAATTCCTGCTAAAGTGGTCTCCTACCATAGGCACAAAATACCCTTGAAATGTTAGCTGTTTGCAGAGTACAAATAGCTAGGATCTTTAGGCTTCTGTTTGGGTGACCCTGGAGGCACTTTACTTTGGCTGTTTCACCCAGGCAATTTGTTCCCACCCAGTTAATCCCACATACATTCAAACCCCAAACAAAACTATTGGGCTAGAAGAAATCTTAAGGATTATCTAGGCCAAACCTCTCATCTCCATGGAATCACAAAACCTAAAAAACTGGAAAAGAAAACAGAGGCCTTTGTGACCAAGCACCCATACCTATACAAAAATTCCTCCTACAATTTTCCCAAGTGCTGTCCTGTTGTTGCCTGAAGATCTGTCCTGGGAAATAACACACAGCCACTAAAAGAAGTGGGTTTCATCCTTAGATAGCCTTGATTGTTAGGAAACTTTCCCTTAAAATAAGTCTAATTTGTTTTTTTCTATGCAATTTCCATTGTTTGTCCTTGATTCTGCCCTATGGGCTCAAGCAGAGAAAGCATAGCTTTCTCATTCTCAGATCAGCTGTTAGGGTGATTAAAACCAGACCTATGAATCATGAGTATAGGAAACTCCCAGGTGAGAAAACCATCTACCAATGCAGGTAGGCACCTTCTCAGCAATTTATTGTCTTAAGAGTCCCTCCTAGGCGGCGGCTAGGTGGCTCAGTGAATAGAGCACCGGCCCTGGAGTCAGGAGTACCTGAGTTCAAATCCGGCCTCAGACACTTAACACAAAAAACTAGCCAGTGTGACCTTCGGCAAGTTACTTAACCCCAACTGCCCTCCAAAAAGCAAAAAAAAAAAAAAAAAAAAAAGAGTCCTTCCTAGAATGTTAAGTGATTTGAGTGAGGTCACACAATGCCAGAGATAGGACCTGAACCCAGTTTCTTTCAAATATTCCTGGCTGTTTTACCAAGATACCAAGTTGTAACCCTGCTGAATAGCTCCTTCAGTCGCCTGGGTAACAACATGTACCAAGATGAAGATATCCAAGGCATTTTGAAAAGAGAAGATCATTAAAGGCTTTACAGAAATGGAACATTTCATCTGAGCCTTGAAGGAAGACAAGGATTCTGAAGGGTGTAGCTGCGGAATGCATTCCAGGTAGAAGGAAAGCTTTTTGGAGAACTCAGACTAGAGATGCAGAGTCAAATTTTGGGAAGTCCATTTTGTCTAGAAATTAGCATTCAAGAAGAGGATTAATGTGAAATTAAATTGTTTGAAATCACAGTGTGTGTGTGTGTGTGTGTGTGTGTGTGTGTGTGTGTGTGTGTGTGTGTGTGAAGAGCGTGCCCAAAGAGGGTTAGGGCTGCCTGAGACCACAAAATACTAACATGCCGGGTCCTGCAGAAAGAATTCCTCTCAAGTCTTCTCAGCCAAAGAAAAAGTAAAGTTTATTGAAAGTTCAAGTTCACCAAGTGGGGTGCTAGGCCATTTAAAGGTGCTCTCACAGAGCAAGTCTCTGCTAAGCTATTCTACAGTGCTCTCATTGAGCAAGTCTGTGCTAAGCTATCTCATGGCGCTCTCACACCACATGGAGGGAAGATGGGGTTCTATATACAGAAAAGTTGTGGGAGCAATCTAGGGGTGGTCCAGAGGAGGAGATTGGGGGAGGGTCTTCAGGAGGAGTCAGATGA
>JAQQSW010014049.1:0-12186 GCA_028646575.1 Pseudocheirus occidentalis
AAAATAAAATAAAAGAAAAGGGTCCAGGACACATTTCAGTGGAACACCCATAGTTAACAAATGTGACCTGAATGAAGAGTCAATGAAAGAGAAAGAGGAGTAATCAAATAGGTAGGAAGAGGTCCAAGAAAAAACAAACAAAAAACCCTGAAAATCAAAATAAAAGAGAAGAGAGAATGAAGAAAGCTTGAGCATTTCAAATATTGTTATAGCTTCCAAAAGGCAAAAGATGAGAAAGGTCCCTTAGATTTGGCACTTGAGTGTTTTTTGGTAACTTTGGAGAGAGCAAGTTCTATCAAAAACCATATTGAAGGGAGTTTAGTGAGATGTATAGGCACATATTATAGAAGGCTTTCTCAAGGATTTTAGCCGCAAATGGTAGAAGAGAGAGGATTATAGTTATTGTGGATGGAAGTATCAATGAGAGGTTTCTTTAAGAATTACAGAAACATAGACATGATTGTAGGCAGTAAAAAAAGGAGTAAGTACATAGGAAGATGAAGACTGAAGAAGAAAAGAGTGAACATGATAGAGAAAACAGGATGGAATGGACTCACTTATTCAGGGAGAGAGACTAATCTTGGCAAGAAGATAGGGTACTTCTTTTGAGACAGGAGTAAAGGAGGATTTAGTAGTAGAAAGATTGAGTGATATGAGATAAAAAGGAGAGTAAAAGTAAAAGACATATGCCCTTAAGCTTTTGAATAAAATATGAAGCAATGATTTCACCTGAGAGGGTGGAGGAAAGAGTCAGAAGTTCAAGGAGGAATGAAAAGATTTGAAAAGGCTGGTAAGAATGAGCTGATAAAGGACATACTAACAGGACTGACAGTATGGATGTGTTTAATTTATTTAGACATCAGTCTGAATGGTCGTTTAATCTTTTCTATCTTTGTTCAGCTGCATGTGTGTAGGAGCAAAGACAGCAGATAGTAAGAGAGATTTAAGGTTGAGTGATTGGCACGGTAAAATTGGTGATATAAGGGGGCAAAGGACTAAAGGGAAGGGAAGAGTACAGAGTAACTAATTCACCAAGGGGTCAAGATGGAGAAAGGAAGAAAGAACAGCCTTCTTAAAGGTCATGACCTGGAAAAGAAGTGAAAGGTAAAAGGGTTAGAGGTCACCATCTGGATTTAGAGAAGAGTTTCCTATTGAAAGGCAGAAAAAGGTGGAGTCAGTAGACTGTGATCAGATAAGGGAATTTCATAATTCATGAGCATCAATAATTGGGAAAATTTCATGTATACTGAAAATAATGAATATTCTGTTTAGTTCTTTTCATATTAAGCATCACTCCCCACTTTTTAAATAAGTCATTCAGATCTTTGTTTTCTTTTTTTCATTAATTATTAAATTTTATTTTTCACATTCTGAAGAGGTACTATTAATACTTCTTGCTATACTGCTCTCAATAACTTTTTAAACTTTTTTTAATTGATTTGTTTGTTTACTTTTACTTTGCAAGATTCAGTTCCCCAAAGCCTTGAGTCTCAAATTTTCTCCCTTTACAATCACTCCCCCCCCAGCCATAGCCACATGCATTCAAGTACAGTATCTGCAAATACTTTCACATTAGACATTAGTCTGGTTGATAAGAAGGGTTGTAACCAATGGAACGAACAATGGAAAAGAGGAAAGAAAATGAAACATAAAAAAGAAAGAGAGCAGGTAGTTGGCTTCAGTCTGCATTTAAACTCTGTTCTTTCTGGATATTTCTCTGAATGTAGACATCACTTTCCATCATGAGTCTTTTGGAGTTGTCTTACAACCTTGTGTTGATGAGAAGAGTCCAGTCTATCAAACATTTTCATCACACATACGTTGTGTCTGTCATTGTGCACAAATTTCTCCTGGTTCTGCTCTTTTCACTTAGCATCAGTTTGTATAAGCTCCTCATCTGCTCCTCATTTCTTATTGCACAATAATATTCCATTACATTCATTTACCACAACTTGTTTAGCCATTTCCCAATTAATGGGCATCCCCTTAATTTACAAATTTTGCAACCACAAAAAAAGCTGCAATAAATATTTTTGTTCATATGAGTCTTTCTCCGACTTCTATGATCTCTTTAGGATACAACCCTAGAAGTGGTATTACTAGGTCAAATGGTATGTAATTATTCATAGCCCTTTGGACATAGTTCCTGATTGCTTTCCAGAATGGTTGAATCAGTTCACAACAATGCATTAGTGTTCCAATTTTTCCACATCCTCTCCAGCATTTGTCATCTTCCTGTTTTGTCATCTTAGCCAATGTGACTGCTGAGATGTGGTACTTCAGAGTTGTTTAATTTGCATTTCTCTGATCAATAGTGATTTACAGCATTTTTTCATATGTTTATAGATATCTTTAATTTCTGCCTCTGAAAATGGCTTGTTCATATCCTTTGACCATTTATCAATTGGGGAATGACTTACATTCTTATAGATTTGACTCAATTCCCTGTATATTTTAGAAATGAAGCCTTTATCAGAGACACTGGTTATAAAAATTCTTTCCCAATTTCCCCTTTCCCTCTTAATCTTGATTACATTCACTTTGTTTGTACAGAAACTTTTCAATTTAAGGTTATTTTAATAAATCATTATAGTTCAAGCATTAGCGTGTTGTTGAGTTGTTTGGTACATCAAATTGAAAATTTAAATGAGTAATCCATTTTCCTATCACAATCTTTACTTTTTTCTTACATCTTTTTCAAATTACAATTCAATTTTATCAGATACAATTACTGTTGTTCCTTATTTTTTCGAGTTATATATTACCACACTTCATGAAAACTTCTTAATCTTTATCTTTTTATATCTGTATTAAATTGCATTAAAATTCTGGGTTCAATTCTTTTTATTCTTACTTTTTGAAGCTTCTATGTCTTTGTCCAACATTGATGTTTTTCTTTCTTTCATTTTAAAGATCTAACGTTATACTGAGTCTTATTGTGTGTGTGTGTGTGTGTGTGTGTGTGTGTGATTTTAAAAAGCTCTCCGTTCCTGAACAAGTTTGGCTTCTTTAACTTTATAATTTTGTAGTTTATAATAGTGAATCTTGGTGACCAATATTTAAGATTTCACCAGGCTGATGTTCTTTATATTGTCTCCTATTGCAGAGTATCATTTGATCTTATTTAATTTGGAATTTTTTGTAAATAAGTAGTCAAATACAATTGCTTTTATTTTCCTTTTCAGCATTTTACATAATACATGTATTAATTTCTTTGTTTTCTAGCTCAATTGTTTTTCACTTTACATCTTTTTGTTGACTTTTCTAATGTGTTATATACTGACCTTTTTTTCTGCAATTTCATGTGGTATTGATGGAACTTAATTGACATCTATAATTTGCCTCCTCCATTCATGTATTATTTATTCCTTGGATGTCAGTTTGAACAGTTCCTTATATCTCTGTGTGTTTACCTGAAATAATAATTCTTTAATTGTTTAAATATATTTATAATCCAATTAAACTTATTTGTTGGAATTATTTCTCCGTCTCTAATTTTGCCAATTGAAATTTCAATTTTGATATTAAAAGAAATTCCATTCCTTAACCATTACATTACACAATTTCTGTGCTCAATTATTTCTTTTAGTCATGGTACTCTTAAGGAAAAAAAAAACTACTTTCAGAGATAATAATAGGTAGGAACAGGATTTACAAAGTTGTCCTGGACATGAGTTGGAGTTTCCACTTCAGGGAAGTTGACCAGGTAGAAAAAGTCAGGTTCAGTGTGGAAGCAGATTTAGGTACTCTATATGGTGTGGCTAGTGACTTTTGAAGGGAGTAGAAAGGAGAATCATTTTTTTTTTTTGCTTTCACGTAGAGCATAGAGATTTCTAAACAGTGTTGAGAATGGATTATCAAGGAGAGATGTTTCTGTGCAGAGAGATGAATTAGAAGACTATTTTATATACCTGGCAGAGGATGACAAGGATCTTATTTAGCATAGTTGTGTTGTGTGTGGAGAGAAGACACATGGGGGAAATATTGTGGAGACAGAATGGACAGGATGGTATTTCATTGGATATAGGTAAGGTGAATAAAAAGGTTGTGAACTTTTGTAGAATGGTGTTGATCTCAAAGGAAGTAAAGAAAGTAGGTGGATTTAGGAGGAAGGGTAATGCATTCATTTTTAAGTTTCACATCCCTATTTTATATCCAGGAATTTATCTCTATTGTATGTCTATGGAGTAGAGCGTGCAATTGGAGATGTGGGACTGGATTTCAAGACAGGAAGAAAAATTAGATAAAGTTAGGAGTCATCTAAGATGATAATTGACCCCTTTGGAGCTGATAGAGTACCTAAATCTGCTTCCACACTGAACCCAACTAACATTCCCTGAGAATGTCAAGAGGGAAAGGAAATGCCTTGGGAAAGGGCACAGTTGTATACTTACGCATAAAGGTAATTCATAGATGATGGTTCAACAAAGGAGACTTAGAAGCATGAGTCAGATGATGAATTAGAGCAACCATAGCAGAGCAATGGAATGAAAACCCAAAGAGGAAAGGCTTTTTAAAGAAAGGGTGGGATAATATTGTCAAAAGGAGAAGAGAGGTTAAGAAGGACTCCAAAACATAATTTGATTTATCAACAGAGAAGTCTTCAGGGGCAAAGGAGAGAGAAGTTGCAGTCAAGGAGGGAAGACTGAAGACAAATTAGAAAGGGTTAATGTGTCAATGGGAAGGGAGAAAATGGAGGAAATTAAGGATTCAGTTTTTTTTGTTTTTTTCCTAGAATATTAGCTATTAAGGCATGGAGAGAAGTAAAACAGTTTGAGGGGATAGGAAGAAAATTTAAAGTTTATCTATTGTTTGTGCAGCAAAGAAGCAGCCAGTGCATAAGGAGAGATAAAAAAAATTAGTGAAACTATGTGTATATTCCAAGTATATTTCAGCCTCCCAAATAAGACAGGGAAAGACAACATCAAGGGAACTAATAGAGGAATAGACATTGTAAATGAGAAGAAACACTCTTTCACAACTTGAACACAGAAGAGAATGCAGATAAATGCAAAAAATTAAATCAATCATAGGGTCAAGGTAAACATAAGGTGGTAGCAACTTTATTCATAATCTTTCCCATCTAACTTTTTTCTCAAAGTTTTTTTTTTAAAGCCCCATTTATTTTCCTCTCCCCCTCAACTTTCCTCCCCCCTTCTCTACCACATACACATCATAAATCTTCTTTTCTCCAAGCTATATATCACCAGGGAATTCATTTAATCTTTTTATGGCATAATTTTAATCCCTTCACCATCGTGGTCACCTCATTTCTGGCTCAATAAATATTTATTGAGTTTAATTGAATTATTTAAATAGTTCATATTTTTCAACTAGGTATTGTGTCATGAAATTCTTGACATTTTTAGGAAAATAACTTCACTCACCTTTATTTCATTTCCCCTAAAATCACCGTGGAATACCAAATAATACCATAGGATAAAGATTAATTAATTCACATGCTGTCTATCTGTGAATTTAAAATAGAATAACAGGAAAAATCTGGAAAGGCAAGTGTAAAGCAACCCGTCTTTTTTTTACCATCCTTAGTCCATTTATTTATTTTATTTTTCCTCTATTTTCTTCAGTTTCTATATGGGTTTCTCATAATCTTTATCCCTGATCTCTGTCAATAGCTTCAATCTTCAACATTCTTGTAGATCTGAAGGGATATGCATTTAATAAAGGAAAGAAAATGGAGGATAGAGATATTTTAATATTAACCCTCACATCACTGATTATTATAATACTGATTGTGGAAGAAACATAATATATCAGAAAAAGTCCTAACACAGGAGTCACATGCATGGGTTCAAATCCTGCCTCTGATATTTGCTAACTTTCTGATCTTTGGGAAATCACTTTTCCTCTCTGGGCTTCAGTTTTCTCATTTGTAATTTGAGATTTATAGTGGACTAAGTCTTGGAGTTCTATTCTATGTCTATATCCATGATATCTCCCTTCTTCAATAGCATAGACTTTTCATAGGATTATAGGTTTAGAGCTGAAAGGGACCTCAGAGGTCCTATAATGCAGTCCATATAATGATCACTTGAATGAAATGGAAATGGACAACATAAGATTTTAAGAAGGATATATTATATGTCTTCAAATATTTGAAGAGCTGTCGTTTGGAAGAAAGATTAGATATTCTTGAGGAACAAGAAGTAGAAGTTGTAAAGAGGCAAATTTTTTCCTGTTATGGCAGCTATGTGGTGTAGTGGATAGAGCAGGGGTCTTGAGTTCAAATCCAACCCCCGACACTTAGCAGCTTGCAATAGTGATCAAATGCCTCAACCTCTACCCACCTTGCTGTCCTGATCAGTGAAATGGAAATAATAATAACATTTGCCTCCCAGGATTGTTGTAAATATAAACTGAGGTGATATGTGTAAAGCACATTATAAACCTTAAAGTGTTACATGTTCTTCTTCTACTTATTATTATCTGTAACTTTCTAAAATTAGAGTTACATTAAAGTAGAATAGATTACTTCAGGAAGAAATGGATTTATTCTCACTAAAGGTTGTCAAGCAAAGATTCATCAGATGAATTATAGAGAGATTCTTATTCATGCATGAGTTAGATCAAATGGCATCTAAAGTCAAATGGCATCTAAAGTAAATGCTTTATGATTCTGTGAATTAAAAGCAAAAATTAATAACAGAAAACATTCATTCATTTGTGAATCAAAAGTGCTCTGCTTAGTTATATTTTTCTTTTACCAGTGATAAAACTCACAACTGAAATCTAATAAAACAATAAAGCATTGAGGAAAAACAAAAAAAATTATAAGGGAATAATTACATTTATATATTTTTTTCTTAGAGCTAAAGGCACACTCTAATAGCATATTCAATTTTAGAATGTTCTTAGATAATTTTGAATGTTCAAAGGTTTACATAAAGATAGCTTAATGTTGGTCAATATGTGCAGGCAAATTGATTCTTATTTATAATTTATAAAATGAAAATCAGAAAATCCAAATCATTCCCCAATCTTGTACCATTAATCATTAAGTTTATTTTTCAGCATTCCTCATAGGTCATATTTAATTGAAGACAAACACAGCTTTTTGTTCTTTCATTTGTACTATTTTTGCATTTAAAATCTATTCTGATTAAAAGAATTAAACAACTAGTTTTAAGAAACATTCCTGTTGTTGTCTCTTTGTTTTATGGAATCACTTAAGGTTATTCAGGTTAATATTCTAACAAAAGGAAAGGGTTTTGTACTTTGGACCAGGAGAAGCTAGGTTTAAATATTATCTAGGAATTGTTTTTTCTTTTACTTATATGAAAAAGCCTGGGCCTCAGTTGCATCATTGCTCAAATGGGGATAATCATAACTGTATTACCTATATTATAATGTTAGAGTGAGAAACAAGTAACATAATATGTAGAAAACACATGGTAAACCTTAATGTAATATATAATAATCATTTTTATCTTTAATACACAACAGCTCACAGGGTCAATTTTACATAAATTACCATGAATTTTTCTTTTAAGTTTCATGTTTAATAAACAAAAATTCTCCCCCCCACAGCCTCAGTATATGCAGAAAGGCAGATGCAGTCATGTAAGAAAGAACATCAAATATTAGCTTATCTACCAGAAAGTGCCACTGCCCTGATACTTTTCAGGGAGGCAAGCCCAAGTGATATTGGTAGTAGCCTGGATATTCCAGCAGTTATATAATGCTTGACTTAACTCTCCAGTTATTCAGTCATGTCTGGCACTTTATGACCCCATTTGGAGTTTTCTTGGCAAATATAGGGGAGTGGATTGGCATTTTCTTCTCCAACTCATTTTACAGATGAGGAAACTGAGGTAAACAGGGTTAGGTGACTTGCTCAGGGTCACACTTCTAGTAAGTGTCTGAACCCAGAGTTTAATTAAGCAAGATGAGACTTCCTGACTCCAGGACTGGCACTCTAATGCCCCATCTTAAATGCCAAAGGGAAAATGCAGAAGAAATTTGAACCTCTCTATAGTTTTCAGGATATTGGTGATATCCAAGGATATGGTGGATCCCGGATTCAGATGAGAATTATAAATTATGAAATTTTCAGGGTGAGCATTACAGCATGGAAATTTGCTTGATGTATTGTTCTGTTGATTTTTAGCTGTAAGACAATAATGGAGAAAATGTTAATAATCCAGATTACAATAAAAAATGTAAAGTTTACTTTTTTTTCTTTCTGCAAGCTAGTTGTTAAACATTTACTAGTTCATCCTTAGTGACCTTGTTATCCTAGCTTTGTACCTTTCATTAGTGATGATGTTTTTCTCATTATTCTAGCAATGAGCTCGATGTGGATTTAGTGAACGGGAATATCAATTTAGCCCCCAGTCTCTACTCCGTTGATGAAGAATTTCAATGGATCCTAATCACATGATCATATATTGGTTGACTATGCAAACAGGACTTGACCATTTACTGTTTTACTCATTATCATAGAATGCAAATAATAAATAAAAAATAAAACAGAAAGTTTTTCTCAGTCCAAGTCTTTTCTTAACCAGGTAGGAAGCAAGCCTCAAAATTTAAGATTTAGGAATACATCAGATGCTTAGAATCTGCTGCTTCTTCAGGGAACTTATCAGCATCTTCTATCTCCTGTTCTCTTACTTCCTGAAGTGACAAAGTATAGTCATCTGAAGAACTCTGAAACCAAGGCACTCAGTTTATCAATTTTCTCAAAGACACCCACCTGGAAGAATCAGATTCTTATTTTTCGTTTGCTAATCCTGTCCATTTATTGCTATATTTTGGTTCTGCCTTTCTCACTATTCATCTCATGAAGTGAACCTGACCAGAGATCTAGCCCTAATATCAGAGGTTTATAATTGAATAAAATGACTAGAGGGTTATACGCTGGTTCTCCCTTGGTTGATGTCATCTTGTCTTCATTTGTCCCTCCTCCCAAAGTTAGTGTTTTGGTTGAGCCTTGCATTATTTCTAGCCCCAATCCCATATTTCCTTTCTTATTTGTTAAGATTAGTCATAATGTCCACCTTTAGAGACTTTTTCAGTGGGATCAGTCTCAAGCAGGGGGTAGCTGGTTTATCAATTAAACATAAAAATCCTAATTCATTAACATTTTTACTGATAGATTTTCTCCATTTTTTTCCCTGTGTACTACTCCTACTGCTCCCTTCTTAAGAAAAGCAGAATCTTGGGGTGGCTAGGTGGTGCAGTGAATAGAGCACCTGCCTTGAAGTCAGGAGGACCTGAGCTCAAATCCAGCCTCAGACACTTAACACTAGCCGTGTGACCTTGGGTGAGTCACTTAACCCCAATTGCCCTCCTCCCCCCAAAAAAACCCACACCAAGAAAAGTAGAATCTCTTTGGCCATTTATTTCTTTGTTCTTTCCTCAATATCCACTCATATATTTATCTATTTTCTTCCTTACTTTCTAACAGTAGATAGAGCACTGACTTCCAAGTCTGGAAAATCTGAGTTTGAATGATCCCTCATACACTAATTGTGTAATCCTGGGCAAGTCAGTTAACTTTTTTCAGCCTCAATTTCCTTATCAATAAAATGACTATAATAATAGCAACTAATTGCCAGAGTTGTCATGAGGATTAAATGAGGCATTACAATACATGGAAACGTTCTTTGTAAGAATTAAAGCGATATATATATATATATATATGTATATATATATGTATTACTTATTGTTATTGTTGTCATTGTTGTTAGCTATTTCATTAAAGGAATTTTAAAATGATCTCCCATGTTCAGTATCTTCTTAATGGGTGTTGTGAGATTAAAAAGTAGGTTATAGTTTTAAATTTTAAAACAGTCACAGAATCACATGACAGACGTATTACACATGATAACATGTGTAGTCACACCTATGGCTGATCAGAAGAATATGAGTTTGTAGGGCTCTACTACAGGCACAAAAATTACATATGAATACTTGGAGTGGAGATGTCTCTAAATTTGAGTGTATGATACTTCTTTCAAGCTACAACAATTCTTCATGCTGAGTGATCCAGTGTGTATCTTCCAATGTCTGATAATCCATTCCAAAGTTATTCAGAGAGGCCTTCAGAGTGTCTGTGTACCACTTCTTCTGACCTCTGAACCAACCAAAATAAACCAATTCCAAATCAACCAAAAGAGTTAAGCCAGTAGCCCCAATGTATTCCCTGCCCATACTCTCAAAAGAAGGGGAAATGAAGATTAATCAGGAGATAGCATGTCAGCATTATGGTGAAATTAGATTTTCTGTGTGAGGCATTTGGGATCCACAGAAGATTTCAGATCAAGGGAGTTGTGGGAGCACAAAGATACATGAGAAAAATCTCGGTAAACATGTAATTTTAAAAAAATGTTCATAGTGCTGCTGTAATTGAGACTAGCTTGGCATAGAAGTTGATCCCCTTCAAGATGATGTGTAGAAAGATTCTAGGGAGAAAAATATTTCTCTCAAAAAAAAACTGTGACTCAGATTCTCTTTGCCAAGTCCATTGTTGTAGAAACAGCAGATGCATCTGTTACCTCTGCAGGAGGTATCATGCTATCATGCTATCATGTTTAACAATTCATCCCTTGGAAGTTCTTTCCATGGATCACTTGAACACCACCTATTTCTGGACCTCTTTAAAAGACTTACTTAAAGCATTAACAAAGAGTTGCTCCCAAAGAAAACTCTGTAAAAACAAGTGTTCATATGGAGATTTATCTCAAACAGTTAAAATTGTCTTGAGAAAGATGTTTTTGCAGTTGGGTGTCTTATAATTACAGTACTTCAATTCCATCCTCATTATCAGGCTTTCAGCTACATCTTCCATCTCTCCCTTGACTTTCACCTCTGCCCTCCTATGATCACCCTTCATTATAAAACAGTTTCCTTCTGGTCCTCAAGCTGCCTCACTGCTAAGGAGGCCAAGATAATGAGAATGGAGTTTATTTGTTCAATTGTTTGCTTAAATTATGCAAAAGAGCCATGCTGAGTTTTCACTGAAACCAGAAGCATAACTTTTAATACTAGTTGGTGGATGAAAAGCTAATAAAAGTAACCCCCTTGGCCTTCCTCTGACCTCAGAATGGTCTCAACATATGCAAATTAGATATTTGGTCTGAAAGGAATTCTTAAGGAAAAACTACATGCTTTGCCTAGCTGACCAATATTACATCTATGAGTAATAAACATTATTCTCTCCCCTAAGGTTTGAATAGTCTAGGTAAAGAATAAGACAAATTGTTTTATCTTAAACCTTCTTTTTGAAGCAGTACCCTACTAATTAATGTAGGCAGGTAATGTGATACTATGTGCTTTACCCTCTAAGATTACCTTCCATCCACTCTGTATGTACCTTCTATGATCTTATTTTCCTGTTAGTCTCCCTCTCAGAAGATGAGCTTCTTTAGCATAGGTGACTTTTTTTTTAAGCACCACCATTTACCATAGTGCCTGGAATATTATATGCACTTAATGTATTTTGGCATGTTATTCTGACACTTTAAAACTTTGGGCTAGTCACCAGGCCTTTGTTTCCTTATATTTAAAATTAAAGGGTATACTTCTGATGATCGTTCTGCCTTCAAATCAATATGCTCTAATGCTTTAGTAGGTAATTATCTTTGTGGATGAGCAAGAGATTTATCAATACAACTCACTTTGTGCACTGCATATGATTCTGTAAAGAGGCTTGTGATTAGAATTCACATCTTGGAACATATTTATACAGTATTCTAAGAATTATAAGGTATTGGTATTATGGGGGCGGAACCAAGATGGCGGCATAGAAGCAGCAGCGTCCCACAGCTCCCATGCAGCCACCTTAAACACCAATAAAAATATGATGCTGGACAAATTCTAGGACTCTCAAACTCAAAAAATACAGAAAACACATCCCAGGCCGGGAACTGAGACCAGTCCAGTGTGAAACCGCCATGTGGCAGCAGGAGCCAAGCCTCCCAAGCCATAGCATGAGTATACTTCAGAGAAGATCTAAAGCACCTGGAGAAATCTGCATAAGCCAGGTTTAAGGTCAGTGAAAATGAGTGAAGATTTCAAGCTAAATTTGGGGGAGGAAAAGCAGTTTGGCCAATCTACCACCCAGGACAAGGAAGCAGTGGGGGAAGGGCAGAAACTGCTGTAACCGCCGGATGCCCCCAGCAGGCTGCTTCAGAGCCCCTGGCCTGTGGATCCCACAGAGGG
>JAQQSW010014050.1:0-12186 GCA_028646575.1 Pseudocheirus occidentalis
TCCTTCCTTCCTTCCTTCCTTCCTTCCTTCCTTCCTTCTCCTTCTCCAGTGCCTCATAGTTCCTGCCATATAACACAGGGACAGAGACTGGGATTGTGATTTCGTGCCTGTAAAAGTGCTTTCCTACATGTCAAAGTGCTTTGGGAACCTTAATGCACTAGATAAATGCCGGCCGTGATCATTCTTCTTCCAGGCCATCCACCACTGACTTGGCACACAGTGAGGACTTCATCAGTGTGTTTATTAAAAGGAGGTCGTGACCAATGCTTGTTGAGTGAGTGCAGTATAGTGAATGTCTGTGTGGTAAAAGGGGTGCGTTGAATATGGGGTCCGAAGACCTCAGTTGGAATCCTGGCTGCCCAAGGGCCATGTCTGGGGTTACCTTGGGCGAGTTGCTTCCAATCTCTGGACCCAGTTTCCTTTTCTGTTAAGCGAGGCAGCCCCTTCCAGCTTTGGGAGCCTCTGGTGCTCCTCTATCATTGGCTGGGGATGGATGGCTACATGCACGCCGGCTTTCCACCGTGGACCACCAGAGGGCACCCTATACCTACGAATGATTTAAAAATTGCCTAACGCCTCTTTCTGCAGCTCTCTCTGTACAAAGGGATGAATGCAAACTTGGCTTCTTGCAGCAGCAGCAGGAGGAGGAGGAGGAGAAATGATTTTACTTAATTCCAGACTCATGCACATAAGGGGCCGGAATGAAAACTAAGTTGGCCTGAGAACGTGCTCCCAGGCAGGTGCCTCTGTGTGGATGCCTGGCACCATGACGAGGCGCCCCTGAGCGTGGTCGGAGGGCTGGAGAGCTGGAGAGCCATCCACAGCCTTGCTGTGAGGGAAAGCTGGTGTGAACATCTTTATCCCCGTTCTGCAGATGAGGAGACTAAGGCAGGCAGAGACCAGCAGAATGAGTGTGGGCTCGGAGGCAGAGGTTCTGGCGTCCAGTTCTGCCTTTTACATGTGGCTTTCGCATCCTGGGACTCAGTTTCCTCTTCTGTAAAATGAGACAGCCTCTGATGTCCCTTCCATCTCTAACTCTAGGAACTAGTGAAATTGGTGCTTAAAGACCTAGTAGCTTAATATTAATAATCCACCATTTACATTGAGCTTTAATTTCTGCAAAACCCTTTGTGTCTCTTATCTCATTGGGTCCTCAAAACAGCCTGGGAAGGTTGGGGGCTTTTATTATCATCCCCATTTTACAGATGGGGAAACTGAGGCAGAGTTTAAAATGACTTGTTCAGGGTCACATAGCTAGGAAGTATCAGAAGCAGGATTTGAATCCAGGTCTTTCTGACCCCCAATCCAGCAGTCTATCCACCTGGCCAAGGTCGTGGAGCTAATCACAAGAATTCCACTGTATCTGACCCCAAGGCTAGTACATCATGCCACATCTCCCATGAAAGCAACCATCCCCAAATCCTTGTCTTTGAGGGTATTTGGGGGAATGGTGGTGGTTTTAGCATTCACTCAGTGGTTAAAGATGAAGTTAATACTTGTTACAGACAAAATGAGGTCCAATTTATCCCCATCCCACCCCCCCCACCCCCATCCCCAGGAGGCTCTGGGTGAGGCCTAAAGAAAACCTGCCAGTCTTGCTAAGCTTCCAAGTCAGCCCTTCCCATAACCTCTCCACTCTCCTCCCAATCCTCCTCTTATTTCTCTGATCTTGCCCCTGCTTTTAGGGCAACAAGTAATCACTGATTCCCCCTTCCAGGTGCATCTCACGAATTTGTAAATGCTGTTACTGTAATAATAACTCACTTTGATTGGGGCTGGAGCCCTGTGCACAGATAAGCCAATACCCCTTTGTCTGCTGGCCTTTTAGGCTCTGAAAGGATCCCAAAGAGAACCCTGTTGGGACAAAATGGGCTTGGGACGGTTCTGAGGACTGAGAGAAACTGTCCTTCTGGTAAAATGGTCTGAGAAAGCAGCCCCAGGGACCAAAGAGGGGGTGGCTGCCGATGTGTCCTGTCCCTCTGGACAAATGGCTGTTTTCAGAGGTTTGAAGGATATAACTGAAAAAACAGAAACCACTGAGCTGTTTGTGGGTGATGAGAAAACATGTGTTGTTTTTCTGCCTTCTGTGACAGAAGTGTGGACTTGGGCTTTTTGTTTTAATCTGGGTTAGAGATGGGCTGCTATTTATCGAGAGGTCCTAATTTGAGGCCTGTTGTTTCTCAGTTGTGTTTGACTCTTCGTGACCTCATTGGGGTTTTCTTGGCAAGGATACTAGAGTGGTTGCCATTTCCTCCTCCAGCTCATTTTACAGATGAGGAAACTGAGGCAGATAAGGTTAAGTGACTATCCAGCCCAATCAGTAGATGTTTGTTAAGTGCCTATTGTGCACCAGACAAAAGACAGTCCCTGCCCTTAAGGGGCTTACAATATAATGATAAACTAAGTGTCTGAGGCAGGATTTGAATTTGGGTCTCTCTGGATTCCAAGTCAAGCATCCTATATACTATGTCACCCAGCCTCTTAAATGGTCAGAAGAGTGAGAAAAGACAGTGACCTGGAGAGAGAAGCTGACAGTAGAAACTGCCTCCTGCTGCTCGGACAGGGTAAAGGATGATATGAACACAAGAGAAGGTATTTTGGGCTGAGTTAGTTGAGAATATGACTGAATCTACTCAAGGTCTTCAGCTCCTGCCCTCCCGAAGCTGCTGGAAGTCATTGGTGAAATAGAATCCTCCCAATTCAGAGCTTCATTGGTTTTGTCAGCATTGCCCTCTGGTGCTGTCTGCTCCCAAGAGGGGCAGCCTCCCCAGAGGCTCCAGAGAATCGTAGGATTGAGAGAGGGAGAAGTAACTCATCCAAAGCCACATACCTTCTAAGGACCAGAATAGAGATTCCAACTTGGGTCATTGAATTGCAGGATCATGGATTTCGAGCTGGTCGTAAGCATCAGAAACAGGAATAGCACCAGGTCTCATTTTTTCATTGTACAGATGAGGAAACTGAGGCTCCAAGGGGGAACAGAGCAGAATTTGGAGGCTTGTAGCATATTGTAGAAAACCAGAGTTTCAACTGAATATTCCCAAACACTGAAGGGAACATAAGGTAAGGGCAGGGTTACCCCACAGCAGCAGAAAGCAGCAGAGGATCAGAGGTGGAGAAGTCCAGGTGTTGGCATTCCTTGCTCAGAACTTCTCAGTCCTGGACATTAAGGAGTTGAAATCTTGTAGGTAGAATTAGCTACCTTTTCCCACCTTATTTCCTGACCTACTGTTTCCCACCAGAGAAACAGGTATGTAGCAATGTGGGACTGGGCATTCTTCTCCTAACATGCTCACATGGGGGAAAAAAGCCCCAGGCTAGAAGTTTCCAGATGAACAAAGGCAGTCATTAAGTAGTCACTATGTACTGAACAATCTATGGCTAGGGGCAGGGGTCATGTTGTCCTCTGAGCTGTGACAATGGGCCAAGAGCTTTCTCCTGCCATCAGATTTGACCCTGGGGCCCCCTCACTCCCTTATTCTGACTGTTCTATTCTCCTGAATTCTTCTCTTGGATCCTCAGGGACCTCCCAGTCACCAGCTCCAATAGCATTTCCCTTAATCCTCTGCTTTGACCACCTCCTTGTATTTGATACTCGAAACCATGACCATTCTTCTTTGTACAGTCATGTCCCACCTGAGGCAGAGTCTGCATGTGTTAAGGATTAGAAAAGCCCCAAACCGGTAAAAAGTGATGGTTACCTGGGCCACAAGAGGCCCAGGGGAGAGCAGAAGTAAGCGGCTTTCCAAAAGCTAGTTGGTATTAGCTTCCGTACAGTGCCAAAATCCACAGGACTGACACAAGCAGGAAAGCTAGTGCCTAGACCAAGGAGTCAATCAATGACCAATCAGCAAGCATTCATTCAATGTCTAATGTGTTCCAGACACTATGCTGGGGACTCAGCATGCAAGACTAAGGAGAAAAGCCCTGCCCTCAAGGTACTTTTGGTTTAGCCACGGGAACAATGTGTACATGTATAGGAATTGGAAACTGTGTACATGTACGGGAATATACAAAATATATCAAGAACTGATACATAGTAATTTTCAGAGGAATGAGCCGCTGGAGAGGGGCGTGGTCAGGAAAGGCTTCAGGACCAAAGTGGAGGTTGGGCAGAACCTTGAAAGAAACTAGGCATTCTAACAGGTGGAAGTGAGGGAGAATCAGACTCCTGGCGTGGGGGACAGCCATTGCAAAAACATGGAGACTGGAAAGGAATTGTTCTCTCTGAGGAACAATAAGAAGTTAGTTTGTTTTTTTAAGTAAATTTTTTGTTATTATATAATTAAGGGGATTGTACATGAGAGTACAACTCTTATAGGCAGATTGAATTTTTAAAAGAATGTGATAAATTCAACACAGTTTCAAAGCTGTCCTACTTGTTTATGTCTCCTTTTGAACAGTTTTGTGACTCTAAAAATGCTACATTGACTCTTCTTTCTTTTTGTTTCTAAAATTCCTATCTTAGTCTCTCCTTCCCTCCCTCTCTGTTTCTTCCTTCCTTCCTTCTTCCCTCCCTCCCTCCGTTTCTTCTTTCATTCCTTCTTCCCTCCCTTCCTTCCTTCCTTCCTTCCTTCCTTCCTTCCTTCCTCCCTCCCTCCCTCCCTCCCTTTTTCCCTCTCTCCTTTCCTTCCTTCCTTCCCTTCCTCTCTCCTTTCCTCCTTCCTTCCATTCTCTGTCATACAATGGGTAACATCCTTCATTATTGGTCCTCTGTAATAGAACTTGGATATTGTACAAATCAGTTCTTTCCAAGCTATTTTTCTTTGTGGGGAGAACAGACCAGAAGCACGGGTTGTATTCATTGCCCTCCTGGTTCTGCTGGTTTCATTTTAAAGGTCAATTTATTTGGGCCATGATATATGTGGAGGCAACTTAATGTTGTAAGTCAGGAAAAAGTCATCCCTGGCTGGTCAGCCTTCTCGTGCTCCTCTCTTAACATTTCTGTCAACCAGCAAGCATTTATTAAGGGCCAGCTAGGTGCCAGGCACTGTGCTGAGCCCTGGGGGCACAGAGAGAGGCCAAGGACAGTTGCTGCCCTCAGGGATCTTACATATGTGATTTTGTGCACCGTGCTCCTGGTCTGTTCTCCCTAGTCTTCATTCTCATTCCCAGCAGACAACTCCTGTGTTGCCCTTCAGGGCTCGGGGGGACGACCTCGCAGGGCGGAGTTTTGTGACTTGCCCAGGATCACACAGCCAGCGAGTGTCTGAGGCCAGATTTGAACTCAGGAAGAGTCTTCGTAACTCCAGGCTCAGTGCTCTGAGCTATCTGGTGCCACTTCGCTGCTCCAGACAATCAGCTTTTAGGAAAGAGGTCTTTACTACAATGGGATAGTTGGCACAAACATCCCCTTAAAGTCTGTAACCTGTTCCCCTGCACGTGTCCAGAATCCATGGGAAGGTGGGCTCGGGCTTGGGCACGTGGAGCCGATAGGTAACTCACAGTCCCTGGGGCTGGGAATTCTTTTCTCTGCTTTGTGGTGTCCTCAGGAAGGTCTCTTATGAATGGCATAGCTTTTCTGCTGGCTTCTTGTGGCGACTTCAGGCTGCATTTCCTCACCGAGTCCTTCTGTCCTTGGCTTGGGATACAGGCCCTGCTCTCAGCTGTTGCTGCCCAGAGGATGCTGCTAGGTTACCAATGAAAGGACCCAATTCCCTGACCTTCCCAAGTTCACTTGACACTTCTCTGGTCAAGGGGAGGGGGAAGGAGGCCACCGAGCCCACAACTGAGGTCACGGCTTTTCTTTCTTCTCCCTCCCACTCTCAAGACTGGGGGGATGGGGGGAGGGAATTGCCTTCCTTTATGTACCCGGCTGCTAAAATCTGCCATTCCCAATGAGTTCACCTGTTTTCCATGAACCTGACAGGGAGTGTGACCAATGCCCTCCCCAGGCAGAAAAGAATTTGTATGGCCAGGTTAAATGGAGATGAAGCCATATCTAGCATGGCTTGTGCTCCATGGAGCAGGGTAACTGATTGACTGGGCCCATGGAGCCTCACCCTCACATATGCAAAATGAACACAAGGTAGTTTGGGCAGGGGGATCCTAGCACAGTGGTTCTCAACCTTCCTAATGCCGCGACCCTTTAATACTCATGTGGGAGTATCTGCATGTGAGTGGACCGCCTGGAGATGGACAGAGGAGCCGTGTCTTGGTTCCTAAGACCATTGGAAATATGTGTTTTCCAGTGGTCTTAGGCGATGCTTTTCCATCCCCAAAGGGATTGTGACCCACAGGTTGAGAACTGCTGCCCTAGCAGGTGGGGAGGCTTCATGTCCCAGATGGCCCTTGAGCTGAGTCTTGATGGAAGCTGGGGGGTCTGAGAGGCAGAGATGGGGAGGGGCAGAGATGGAGGCAGGAGACAGAGTATGTGCAGAACTGAGAGAGGCCAGTACAGATGGATTGTAGCCTGGGAAGAGAACAATGAAGTACAAGGAACCTGGAAAGGCAGGAAGGGGCCACATGGTGAGGTCACGGCTCCTGCTCAAGTCACAAATTTAAAATATAGTGAGATCTACAAAGCTGACCATTTTTCTGACTTAATCTACTTCTTTCAAGTTTTGGGTTTTTTTATGTCAGCTGATTTATGACCCCTGCCTGGCCATTAAGTGCTGCTATATGTCCACCAAGCCTCCTTCTGACTCAACAGACTCATAGACCAACCCTCCATCCAAAATATTTCCTGGACTTCGAGGCTGTGGCTTTGTTGATGGTGTTGATGGAAACCTTCCACTAATCTGGGGGATATTCATTATGCACTGGCTCCTGTGTTCTTCCCCTTTCCTGCCACTCTGCTGGGTACTAAATGTGGCTCCAATACCCATCAGAGAGAAAGATACTATATATAGCATGTTCTTCCTACTTAATGAATGTAAAGGAAAATGAAGCTGAGCTCAGAGGCTATGGTTTGGGGAGGAGGCAAGATCATCTTAGCAAAGATCATGAGAGTGGGTATGGAGGGAGGGGTAACCATACCTAGTGGGCCACTGGACTTATTACAGAACTGATGTTTAGGGGGCCTACAAACCTGGTTTCTAGGAAGATTACAGAAAAATACCCAGACTGGTCCCCTCTTTTCAAGGGCTTTCCAGGGATGTGATGGAGGCCAGCCTGCTGTTTGTCTACCATTCTACCATTTGTCTACCAACTGCTGGTATGGAATACATATTGGCCTGGTTGATACCCAATTCTCCTAGCTAGTCACTGACAACAGAGGCAGCAGAGTGTGGGATGCATATGGGGGGAAACTGCACACGGAGCTAAAGGGGTAGATGGATGTGTCCAGGTTATGACACAGTTCTTCACTGGACCTTGGGGCGACCCCATCATTTTAATAGGAGGAGGTATAACATGGGAGATGTTTCACTTGTGGTCTGTGTGCTGTTTGTCCCTTGGATTGGGGTGATTTGTTATGGGTGGTCAGCCTCCACTATCTACAAAACTTCCCTGTCAACAATTCAGTTCAACAGATGTTGAGCTAGAGGCCAGGGATCCAAAGAAAAAATGAAATTCCCTGCCTGCAAGGTGCTTGTAATTCTGCTGGGCATAAACAACATGTACCCAAATGGGTTAATACAAGAAGTTTTGGTCTGACTTTGGTAAGAGGTGGGTGAAGGAGGGAGAGCATTCCAAGCTGGAGGTGGGGGTGGGGGTATGTTAGCCTTTCCTACAGACTTCTTGGGGGTGGGGACTGAGAGAGTGACAGGAAATCCAGTGAAAGGGTTTTTGTGATCCAGTGATGGCCACAAGAACAAACAGCTGCATCAGAGCATCTAGAATTTAGGCTACTTCATCTGCCCTCCCACTATCGCTCATGGGAATTGGAATGCCTGATTTCTTTCAAAGCTCAGCTGAAATACCATTTACTATACCTTTTCTTCTTGTCCCCACCTCCCCCAGCGGCTAGATCTTCCCTTCCAAATATTGACCTTTAATTTATTTTGTATATTATGTATATACTTATACATGTTTACAACATCTTCTCCAGTGGAATGTAAGCTTTCTGAGGGCAGGGACTTTTACCTTCATGTATCTTTAGTACCAAATCCAGTGCCTGAAACATGAATGCACAGTAAATGCTTGTTGATTGGTCAGACAGCATACACAAAGGCCACTTTAGTCTAGACCTTGGAGAAACGCCAGGGATGGAGAACCATAAATAATTTGCAAAGGTTCAGGAAGACTGAGGGGTCTTTCACTTCCTCAGTGAGCAGATCTGGGGTCTCCAGGGGCCAACACTATCTGAGGCTGGGCTACTGTTTGCCAGCAATGTCTAACTGAGGTGCTTGTTGCCTATAGAGTCACACGCATGCCTTGGAGCATTGCTAGGGTCCCAGAGACATCAAAACACCTGCTGCCATAGCTCTGGGATCTTAGGGTCCTTCCTCCCCAGCTCATCAATGCTAGTTGTAGGCAGTCTCTGGGGACCTAATTATTCCTGAGGCAGAGGCAGCTGGCCAGGGATTAAGAGGATCCCCTCACCTTCCAAGAACCATCTCTCCCTTAGGCAGAAGGTCCAAATGGGAAGAAGAGCAAGCACAGACCATATATAAATAAGGACCTCTTCTGTGGCCCAGAATCAAAATATTTTGACCGGTGAGAGAGACCGTAGACATGATAGGATTATAGATTTATTAACATTTTTCTTGTTATTATTTTGAACTTGATAGTGGCAAACATGAACATTTCCCTATACATAGAACATAAAAATTGGACTGAGTAAGCTTCACTAGCACAGAGTAGGGTTTTTGTTAATTGCATATTTCTAATTTCGCATGGTTGTTTCAACAGTACCTTGCCAGTCTGTGTCCTCTTTGGAAAAGGTTCTATCTCTGTCTCTGTCTCTCTCTGTCTCTGTCTCTCTGTCTCTGTCTATCTCTCTCTCTCTCCCCCTACCCCTCTCTCCCTCCCTCCTTCTCTCTCTCTCTCTCGATTTATTGTCATTATTTTCTTTTTTTATTTATCTTTGTTATATCACTGTTACTCCCTCTTTAACATTCCCCCCCAATAAAATAAAACTCTTCTTTATGACAGAAAAGTAGAGTCTTACAAAACAAATCCATACATTGGCTGTATCTGAAATGTGTAAACAGCTGTGGTGCATTCTGCTGCTGCCTGGGGCATGGATGGACCTGGGCACACAGTTGGGCTTTCTGGAGACTTCTCTGTCTGTTCTGGCTGAAGGGGGCTGATCAAAGGGCCACAGAATCTCAGAACTCAAAGGGACTTCAGGAGTCACTTTGCCTGGCAGCCTTCTCCTCCCTACTCCCCTGCCTCATCACAGGATAAAGGGTTGTCATGGGAAAAGGAGATTCAATGGATCTTGTTTGAATCCAAAGGGCTCAACCAGGAGCAGTCAGTGAGAGTTGGAAAGGGATGCATTTTGGCTCAACTTAAGGAAATAATGCCTTACAATTAGGTCAGTCCCAAAGTGGAATGGGCTCTAGAGGCAGGATGGGTCTCTAAGCAGAAGCCTTTTATCAGAGGCTGGGTGGCCTTTGGTTATCCAGGGGCTCTTTGTCAGGGATGGTTGGACTAAGAGGCATCTGAGATCCACCCTTCCAATTCCAAAATTCTGTGATCCCCCAGAAATGAATGGATTCTCTTACGTCCCATTACCAGTGCCTCCCCTCTGAGATTACCTCTTATTTACATTGTGAATCAATCAATCAGTCTGTCTGTCCGTCCATCCACCCATCTATCCATCTATCTATCCATCATTTCTCTATCAATCTTCTGTGTTCATATTGTTTACATGTTGTCTCCTGTTAGAACAGTTGTTCTCAACCTTCCTAATGCTGCTACCCTTTAATACTCATATGTGAGTGTATCTGGATGTGGGTGGATCTGCCTGGAGATGGATAGAGGAGCGGCGTCTCGGTTCCTAAGATCAACGGAAATACGTGTTTTCCAATGGTCTTAGGCAACCCCTGTGAAAGGGTCGTTCAACCCCCAAAGGGTCATGACCCACAAGTTTAGAACCACTGTGTTAGAATATAAGCTCCTCGAGGGGAGGGACTGTTTTTGCCCCTTTTTTGCTTCCTAGTAGCTCAACACGTCTGGCTCACAGTGAGCGCTTAATGAAGTTTGTTGATTCTAAGGCGGGTTATACGTCTCATGACACTCATGTCCATGACCTGAGTTATCTTCTACTCTAGGGATGGGTATGTATTATGTGTATAGCACTGAGGCAGCGGGCTGGACTAGGAGTCGGGAAGACCTGAATTTGAATCCTGCCTCTTAGACTGACTAGCTGTGTGAATCTGGGCAAGTCACAACCTCCTCTTGCCTCATTTTTTCCATCTGTAAAAATGGAGAAGACAACAATCCCCTTCTTCTCAGGGCTGTTGTGAGGATCAAGTGAGTTAATCTGTGTAGAGTGCTGTACATACCTCAAAGTACTGTTATTATTACCACACTTAAAAATGATTTGTATACTTCGAGCCTCCCCTAGCAGCGTGTTTGTCCTTTGGGGGGCTGGATCATCCCAGAATTGCAGAATCTTTGTGTTGGACAGCAGCTCAGAAGCCATGTCACCAACCATTTCCTGAACAGGAATCCCCTCTGTGACATACTAAACAACGTGGCCCATCGGAGCCTCGACGTAAATTGAGGGGCATCCCACCCTCGGAGGCCGCCTGTTGCATTTTGAATGGTCCTGGTTGTAGGGACTTTGCTCCGAGTCAAAACCAGCTGGTTGGCTTGTCTTTCCTTAGACGTTCAAATGTCTCTTAGCTCTTTCCAAGTCCAAGGTTTACTTTGTTAGAGTTCATTCAGTTCTTGTGTCCCCCTCACATCCCTCAGCACAGTATCTTGGGCAGAGTAGGCAGGCAGATACTCCATGACCATTTCTGGACTGAAGGTCGTCATTAGTGGGTTGGCCTTTCCTAACTCTGGTTCTGAAGTGGCAGACCTTTGTGAGCCTGGGTTATTATAGAGTTTCCATTGTATTCTCCTAGAAATAAAGGGCACTGACTCTAGAATCAGAACCTGGGTGCAGATTCCATCTCTGATGCTTAAATCTGTGTAACCTCGGACCAATCACTTAATCTCTGTGGGTTTCCAGTGCCTCATCTGTCCAACAAAAGGGCTGGACTAGAGGTACCTTTCAGTTGTAGGTCTGTGATTCTCTGATCACATCTGCCCTGTCTGTCTCAGCCTCTGCCTGATTAGGAGCTGGAGCCCCAGAGAGACCAGGAGAGGAAGGGTTCATAACTCTGCCATCACAAAATTGATTAGACCTCTGATTGGTATGAAAGGTCCTTGTCTGAAGGGAACCATCTTTAACTGGCCCATATGGGCTAAATGTAATTTCTGTCATTGTGAAGGAGTACTGGCAACCTAGGAGAATTCATTATGCCAAATTGGGTTTGCTATGCTCAGCAGCAATGTTTCTGAAGATAAAGTTCAACCTTTGGGGGAGAGCTAAAACGAATGAGTTTCTTAATAGCTGTCCCACTTAGCGTGTGCGTCCTAGAGAGCTTAATGTTTTAATGCCTTTTCTTTTTTACCATACGTCACAGTCCATCTAGCACTGCAGTTTCTAGTAATATTTTTATATGGTGTGCAATCCTAGAGTGTCCATGAAATTATGAGCCAGGCTTATTTTGGGGGGAAATAGCTATCTGGTTTAGTTTTGTACTGAGTGCCTAACTTGGCGCCAGACACATGAGGTTGCTCGTGATATGATTCTGAAAGGCCAGTCTCACTCAAACACAGCTCCTTGTGGGTAGGGTTGGCACAAAACCAGCACCAAAAAAGACACTAGTAGCATGATACATCAGTCGGGAGGATCAGCTTTGGCTTAAGATAGAAAGGCAAAACTGCCAGTGTCCTCGTATGTGGAGTGGGATTTCTTTCTTTCGTTCGTTCTTTTTAAAATATTTCTTTGTTGTTGTTTCAGATTTTATTTAAAAATAAAAAATATTTCTAGATGCTTTTTGGTGTAATTCACTTCCAAATATATTCCTCTTTTCACTTGGTGAGCCATCCCTTGGACAAAGATTTAAACAAGAAAAAAATAACATTTCAGCAATACCCAATAATATATCATCTGTGTCTGATGGCGCGGGTCACTACTCGTCCCCTTCTCCACTACGGTGAAGGGAGGGAAGTGTGTCATTGTCATGGGATGTGGGGGTCTTAGTCAGGAAACTGCTTTTCTTATAAACTACAAGGGACAGT
>JAQQSW010014051.1:0-12186 GCA_028646575.1 Pseudocheirus occidentalis
CCCCCCCCCCCCAATTTGGTTCTTGCCTCCATTTCTAGATTTCATAATACTCCCTTTCCTATTCTATTCTGTTTTAACCAAACTAGCCTTTTGACTGATTATCACACTTGACATTTGATCTCTCACCTCTGAGCCTTTGCACTGACTGTCTCCCAGGTCTGGAACACACTCCCTCCTAATTTGTGCCTTTGAGAAGCCTGAGATTCTTAGTTCAGATGTCACTAATCTGTGAAGACTTTCCTGATCCTACTGATGGTTAATGTTTTCTTCCCCTCAAATTATTTTTTAGTTACTTAACAGCCTATTTGATGTATCCCTTAATAGAGTAAGATTTTTAAGAAGGCAGAGACTGTTTTTCATTTTAACCTTTGGATTTCCATGGGCACAGTGCCTTGCCCATGTTAGGGGCTTAACAAATATTTATTAAATTGAACTGAATTGGTGGTGGGAAGGGGGCAAGGTTATTAATTTTGTTACTGTGGCATACATCCCACTTCTACTCTTGGGTATATAATTTTATCATGAATTAGGCATTGGTTAAAAATAGAACTGGAAAATATTTTGGGCTGGGCCTACTTTGGCAGTTTAGATTCTATATTGGAACAAAATGAGACATTTGTAGGTCATTTGTAGGAGATTTACTTAGACATAGCAAAAGTAGGATATTCAATAAGGGTCATCTTTGAGGATCCCTTGAAGTGATTCTGCTGAAGAAAGCCCCCTTGCCTCAATTGTTCATTGTGCTCCACTAGCAAAATATCTTAAAAGTCCTGGAGCTCCTGGTGGATGCTTTGTACTCAGGCCATAAGGAAGAAACATCAACAGATCCCCGAGTCAATTAAATCTCAAGGACAGCCTCAATACCTTTTCTGAAAAATAATAGCCTACCCTGCATGAGGGCATGGGACAGGAGTGGGGAACCTGTGGCCCTCTAGGTCCTCAAGTGTGACCCTTTGAATGAATACAGTTCTGTGACATTTGGATTTCATCAAAGAGTCACACTTAAGCACCTAGAGGGCCACATATGATCTTGAGCCTGCAGGTTTCCCATCCCTGGGTTAGAATATTGCTCTTAGCATAGAAGACAATTTAAAGCAACCTAGTCTCATCTTCCATAGAGTTCAGAATTCATTTCTGTAAAATTCCTGAAAGATACTCATCCAGCCTATGCTGGGATATCTCTACTAAGGGCAGGGGTAGGTTGCAGGGAGAGCAAGCAGATTCTGGAGCCAATAAGAACCACATTGTTGAATTTTCAATGTGAGCATTTACAACTTGGAACTCAGAAAATGACAAATCAGGACCTGGTTTATTGTTTTGTTGAATGTTTAGACTTAGAAAAGTGATACAGAAAATTATAATAATGCAGATTAAACTTGAAAGTGTATCTTGCTCCAGAAGCAGGGTATACATTCATGTAGAAGGAAGCAAAGGAGGTGTGAAGGATAGGGTTCAGGGCAGAAGGGCTAGCTAATTTAAGAAAAAATAGAGTGTGAGATATCTATAGAGAAAACCTTCCTTCAATTCACTAAACATTTATTTTCATCTGGTTAAACCTGGGCATAAATAGCTGTGCAGTGTCATCCCCTCAGACCTCTGAATGAAATATTAAGGTCCTGTATAGGAGGTAGGAGCAGCAACTAGGAGCATGGGTCAGGATCATGACTGGAAAGGTGGTTCCCAGGTACCTGAGGTGGTTTTATGCAGAAGCTTTTCTCACCCTTATGGGAGTAATGTGATCACTGGGTCTTTTAGGAGCTGAGTGGGAATGTATTTTCTCTCTAGCTGTCAGTCAGCTGACAAATCTTAGCCCAGTTCTGATGGCAGGAGAACCTGGTTAAGGTTTCATTGTGTCAGAGTATCATCCAAAATCCTGAACTTGTGCTGCCTTTCTTTATTCCTTTCATCAGAACAACATTTTTGTGCAAGGATTTAAACAAATACAAATTCATCTCACGCAACTTTAGTTTACCCTAATGCAATGTTTTTCATCAGTGCCCCAAGTGGCCCAAGGGACAGGAAAGGAAACTTTGTTTTCTTTTTTTAACAGTTTAAAAAAAATTATCAGGCAATTTTTTTCTCCATCCCACCTCCCTGACTCTACTTAAAAAAAAATCTTGTAACAAATAATACTAATAGAAATAGCTTACAGTGTGCCAGGGACTGTTCTAAGTGCTTTACAATGATTTTCTCATTTGTTCTTCAAAATAACCCTTGTGGGATTGGTGTTATCATTATTTCCACTTTACAGATGAGTAAACTGGGGCAGACAGAGGTTAAGTGCCATACATACATACAGGTCCAGGATCATACATCTAGTATGTGTGAACTTAAGTTTTCCTGACTTTAGGCCCAACACTGTCACTATAGCACCTAGCTGCTCACAAATATGCATAGTTGAGCAAAGCAAACTCCCCTATTGATCTTGTTCAAAAATATGTCTTGTTCTTCGAATTAGTTCATTGCCTTCCTGGTAGAAGGTGCATAGCTTTCTTTATCATCAGTCCTCTAGAATCTTGATTGATCACTGTATATTAGTCAGAGACCTTAAGTCTTTCAAAGTTGTTTATGTTTGCAATGTTAATGGGATAACATAAATCATTCTACTGGTTCTGCTCATTTTGTTCTGCATCAGTTCACACAGTTCTTCCCAGGTTTCTCTAAAACTGTGGGTTTCCGCATATAGTAGCATTCCATTATACTCCCACTCCATAATTTGTTCAGCTTCTTTCTGACTGATTCAACACCTTAGAAAGAAGGGAATTTCTCCAGTTATGGTCAGATAATGTGTCTTTGAAAGTTATAGTCTTTACCATAAGATTTACTTTACAAAAATAAATCTTTACAATAGGATTAGATTAATTTTTTTTTCAAAGTGACCTTCTATCACATAGTCAGGGGACTGAGATTTTAATCATAGCCTTACAACTAGTTAGCTATGTAGTAATAGTCAAGTCTCATCATCATCATCTTCAATTTGTTTATCCTTATCATCATCATAATCACAATCAATTGACAAATACCCTTTAATTGTACCAACAATGTGTCAGTCACTATGCTAGCTTCTAGTGCTGACTACACTTTAATTTATTCTCCTTGCCTTATTGCTTGAGGTTAGGAGAGTTGGAATATTCCTTCTTCTCTTCCACTTCCAGGTTCTTCCTTTACCTGTATCGCTCACTAACCTCTCTTCCTTTGAGGTTCATGGCATTCATAGCTACCACCCAATCAAAATTCTGGCATCTGTTGCCTATAGTTTCCTTCCTTGATGAGTTTTGACACTTGGATTAAAATTTTTTTTTCTCTCCTCTCTATCTCCTACCTTCATACAAGGGAATTTCAATATATCTATTGAAATCCCCATATATCTATATCTATATCTATATCAATATCTATATTGTCACAGTCTATGTCACAGTCTCACCTGGGCCCTCACTGCTACTAGGCAATCCTACTATTCCTCCCTTATCAACTCACTGTCCAACTCTACATAGTGACTCTTCTCATACCTCTCAGCATCCCCCCACTCTCTCAGCTAAGAACCTTGTCTCATATTTTACAGAAAAAGTTAAGGCCATTTGCTATTACCCCCTTCTCTTTTCTTCCTCCTCTTTTCGCTCCCAGTTTGCCTTTTGGTACTAGCTCCTTCTTCACCCCCATTTAACATGATGAAATGTCCTTACTCCTTCTCAAAGCTAAAATATCTACCTGTTCAAGTGATCCCAGTCCATCCTGTCTCCTCCAAGAGGCCACCCCCATCATCCTTAGTCTTTTACTTATTTTCAGTCTTTCCCTCTGTGCTGATTCATTTTCTGCTGCCTACAGATGTGTTTTTTTCTCCCCCATCCTGAAAAAAAACCCTGATCTGCCCCTTCCATCCTCTTTATCTTTCTGGACTTCTTCCCTTTGCAGCTAAGCTTCTATAAAAGGCTAAGACACAATGTATGTGTGACAACTAATTTTGATAGACTGGGCTCCTCTTAGCAATGCAAGGTTATAAGACAACTCCAAAAGACTCATGATGGAAAGAGATATCCACATCCTGAGAAAGAGCTACAGAGTCTAAATGCAGATTGAAGCAAACTACCTGCTCTGTCTCCCTTTTTTTTTGGTTTTGTTTCCTATTTCTCATTGTTCACTCCATTGGTTATAATCCTTCTTTACAACCTGATTAATATTTAATGTGAAGGTATTTGTAGAACCTATATTTGACTGTGTGTTGCTGGGGGGAGGGGAGAGGGAGAGAAAAAATAAAAATGGCTGTCTATAATAGGTGCCTCTACTTCCTTTCCTCTCAGTCTTTTGGTTATCTGGCTTCCAGTCTTACCATTCCAACAAAACTTCTCTCTCTAAAGCTATGAATGATCTCAGAGCTCTCATTATTTGATCACTCTTTCTTACTTACTCTTCTCTCTAGGTTTTTGAGGCAACACTTTCTCCTGGTTTTCCTTCTGCCTACCTGAGTTCTCCTCCTCTTTCTCCTCTGCTGGATCCTTTTCCATATCACTCCTTTAAACCACAGGTGTCCCTCAAGTTTTTGTCCTGGGCCCTCTTCTCCCTCTATAATATTTCACTTGTTGATCTTATTGGCTCCCATGCATTTAGTTGCCATTTCTATGATGATTCTTAAATTTACTGTCCCATCTCAACTTCTCTCCTAACCTCTAATCTCATATTTCTAATTGCCTTGCAGACATCTTGAACTGAGTGTCCAGTAGACATCTTAAATTCAATGTATCCAAAATAGGACTTTTTATCTTTTTCCCTATAAGGTAGATTCAGAGTTACTGCAACAGTAATGAGATTTGAAGTTCCTTTTGTATTGCTAAGCTAAGAGGTACTTAGCACCTAGTTATGATTAAGCCTCTGTGAAAGAAACAGAAGATATGAACTCCTGTCTCCTGTTGCTGATGTAACAGGAAGGGGTTGGCTGAAACAGGAAGCTAATGCTGTGTGTATATAAGGAAAGCCCCAGGCTGGGAGAGACAGATCTTCTTGAAGCAAACTCCATGGATGCAGAAGCTGCTGCCTCTGGGGATGCTGAAGAAGAAAGCCCCTCCCAGGCTGAAGAGAATGATTTTGATTTTGAAAACCTGGATGGAGTGATTTTGGGAAACAGCTGAAACTTCTGTTGAGTCTGAGGGCCATCTGGAGCTGCCAAAAGACTGAGGAAGCATGACTGTGAGAGATTTAAGACTTTGTCTGTCTGGGAAGGATTTGAGATAGACTGGACACTGTGAACTTCAATATGGAGCAGGAACTGCACAGAGAGCTGGACAAGGACCTGGGAGCTGTCTGCCTTTGAACCCAGGTGACAGTTTGGTGAATCCAAGTAGGATCTGGGACTGTGGAAGCTCCCAGAGAATCTGAGAAACCACCCAGAGTCAAGATGAAAGAAGACTTTACTTGGATACTATGTACTGACTGAGAAATTGTAAATTTACTAGTGACCTATGGGTGGAGGGTCTGTGTATTTTTTGATGATTGAATGATTGAGTTGATATAATAATTGATTGACTAAATGATTGTACTTAGTGATTGATGCCTAAGTAAGTGACTGATTGAGTTAACTTAGTGTGCCCTGTGAGTGGAGAACTTTGACTATTGTACTTTGTGTTCCTTGAGGAGGCAAACCTCCTTAAGGATGATTGAATGACTGAGTTACTAAATGATTGTTCTTTGTTGAAAACTTTGTGACCACTGTGGTGGAAACTGTGTGGCCATTTTCTGTGATAAGTTGTTGTGAATGCTATATTTTGATTTTCTGTGATGAGCTGTAACATTGTGAGTGCTGTGCTTTGATTTACTGTGAATGTTTTGCTTTGATTTGTTATGAATAGAGTGTTCATATACTGTGTAATGAGAACCTTAGAAGCTGTTCACAGTAGCATTCTTCTGAAAAGCTGCTAGTGCTTGGCTTTACAGTTATCCCCACTATCCAGTTGAGGAAACTGAGGTAAACAGAAATTAAGTGACTTGCCTAGGGTCACACAGCTAGTATGTATCTGAGGCCAGATTTGAAGTCAGGCTTTCTTTACTTCAGGCCCAGTACTCTGTCTACTGTACCACCAGCTGCCTTGGGCACCAGCTGAGGGGATTGAGATAGATCTCAAGTAGGAAAAGGCACTACATACAAGAACTATTACCCATTTTTATATAGCACCTTAATTTTCATAACGTACTTTCCTTATGTAACATACTTTGTTAAATACATACATATGGTACATACATATGAAGTACAGAGTACTTCATACTCTGGCCACTTTTGCTCTGGTCCCTGTTAATGGACATATATATACAACCAGGGGCTTCTGGTTGGTTCCTTGGTCCTCATGATACAAGGGACTGGATTAAACCAGTGTGTAAATGCTTAACGAGTGTTTATTGGCTGTGCCAGAGTATTGGCCGCTGACCCCACTGCTGCCCCATTCCCATCATGGCAGACCAAGGGACAATCCAGAGGCCCCTGACTGTGCATGTATGTTAACAAAGAGCCAAGGTTTGGTATATGTGCTTCTGTAAGTGACCCAAGTATGCACTAGGTCCAATCACCCCTATTGCACTTAAAACCTTGCTCATTATGTAGTGCAAGTATTACCCTATTTCATGGAGGAGTGAACTGGGGTTCAGGGAAATAAAATAACTTGCCTTCAGTCTCACAACTAGTGTCAGAACAAGGACTTGAACTCAGGACTCCTGAGTACAGACCCAGAGATGTGTCTTTATATATTTTAATTCTTCTATGGGCCTTGTTTTCCTCCAATGAAGAGATTGGACAAAATTACTGCTAAGCTCCCTGCTGGCTCTAAGGTTCTCTGATCATTCCAGGATATCGGCTTATAGATTTGTCTTCCCTAAAAGACTAAAAAAGTTAAAAAAAATGAAAAAAAGTTCACTTCCTTTTAATGACCAGATCTTCTTCCTCTCTGCTTCCCCTGAGCTATTTTATAGCCTTCTCCATCACTTGAGGACCTACTGCCCATCCTGGAACTGTTCCCTACTGCCGCCTCCCCTAAAGTCCTACCTCGTGTGCTCTGCATTGCTAGCAAGTATGATCAATGTTTTTGTTTTTCCAACATGAGTGTCACTGCACATAAAATTAGGTTTTAGATTATAAGGAACTATGTGCTTAAGCTATCAGGGACTTTTAACCCATCCTGGGAAAATCCTTTTTGGAGAATAATACTGATCTTTGATCCTAATGCTCCAAATCGTAGAAAATAGCAATCTGTTGGAGGAAGCTTTGTCAGTGGTGAGGAGGGAATGCATTTCCAAATAACCTTGACTTGAGAGCGAGACTCTTTTCTGGTCTCTTTTACTGTGTGTCAGAATCATCTGGAAACCAATTTACTAAAATGTGATGAATATTCTTGGGAATGTGTTTCTTCTTTTGCTAAATGACTTCCCATTTGGGAGAATTTTTCCTTCACTAGACTTTTGAGCTGATTGTATGCAAAATTTTACAATTTTAGAGGGAAAATATGATTTAGTGAAATGAATACTGAACATGGCAGCAGTTGAGTCTTGGGCACCTAGCTGGGTTCTGACATAATAGCTTTGGTGATATTGGAGAAGTCATGTTATTTCTCTGATCTTTATCACCTTCTTCTGTAAAGGGAAGTCATAATAGCATTACCTACATAATAGGGTTGTTGCAAGGACAGTATTTTGTAGATGGTGAAGTACAAAAGGAGATGTTATGATAATTTATTATTTTTATTATTGTTATTGCATTATTTTTCTCTCAATATCAGACCTTTAGGTGTGTGCAGAGAATACTACATTTTAATATTTAATACATATCTACATATAATCTACATGCATATACATCTACATCTACACATATATACATATACACACATGCATGTATACATATATGTACATCTACATATGTGGTTTCTTTAAGAGACAGTGTGGTGTAGTGGCTAGAAGGCTGTCCTTTGAATAATGAAGATCTGAGTTTGAATTCTGCCTCTGACATAAAAGCCGTGTGACCCTTAATCTCTCAGTGTCCAAGGTAACCTTCTAATATTGTAAGTTATAACTGTCATGGGAATCAGGGGGGAAGGGGAAGGAGATTCCATATGAGGGAGCTCCCTTCACTGATGAAATCACAGCTCTGCCTCCCCAGATCTTCAGATTATGCATTTGGTAGGAAGTTGTTAAAATAAATAGCAGAAACTTGGAGATTTCTGAAAGGAGAAGCCCTCTGAGTCTGAGTGTTCACACATATACTGTACCTTTAACTGTGCTTTAAAAAATCTCTCGTTTTTAGGACAATGAAAGATTTAAGAAGCACATTTCCCCACAGCCATAGAAGGTATCTGGGGTAAACATTACTTGGTATCCATGGTAGCTCAGAGAGGGCGAGTAGTTTGCCAAAAGTCACAAGCAAGTGCTTGAGTGGGGACTGGAAACCAGGTTTCCTTATTCTGTGGGGTCTCATCCTCCTGAACTAAGAGGAACACAAATACTCAGTGGAAAATCCTTCTGAATCTATGGAGTTTAAGGTCAGTCCTTTCAAAGGGATGCATTTGAAAGAATTTTCTTCTTGCATCCCAAATGATCTAAATCATAGATTTAAAACCATTTGTTCCATTTCATAAAACTGTTTTTGTGTTTACGGAGAATTTTAGAACACCTTCCTTTGATACCTCTCCTATTCATTCTGCCCTGCACTGTTATCCATTAACATATAAAAGGCAGTCCTCTCTAAAGATCTCAACTCAGCTGTTTCCCATGTCTGCTGAGCATAGTATTCAGGACAATGGAGGATTCTGGTTGAAGTTGTTGCTGTTGTTCACTCGTGTCCAATTCTTCATGACCCCATGGACCAGAGCACACGAGGCCCTTCTATCCTCTGCCATCTGTCCAAGTCTGAACAGGTTCATGTGTGTTGTTTCTATGACACTTTCTATCCTTTGCCATCCTCTTTTTCTTCGATCTTTCCCAACATCAGGATTCTTTCCATTGAGTCTTATCTGAGGCTAGATTTGAACTCAGGAAGAAGACTTGAGTAAGAAATAAGGCTGTGACCCCAGCAGACAGGTCAAGCAGGGGGCTTATTTTTGTAAATGTGTTTTTACAGTTAAAAAACTGTCAGCAGAAGCAACAAAAGTTCTTCTGGAATTGCCTCTTCTAGTTCTGTACTCTTCTCTCTGGGAAGTGTTAGGTGATGGAGACATAAAGACTTCTGATCTTTCATACATGGTTAGGGTTCTCTAGTTGATGTTGATACCTCTGTGGCTTATATGGGGAAAGTCCTTTAGTGCTGCTCTGACACCAGCTAGCTATGTGGGGCCGTTGGCAACCTGCCTAATTCTATGTAGGTTTTGACCTCTCTATGACTTAAGGTGGGGGTTTGTGACCTGTTTTGTACCCTGGACCCCTTTAGCAGTCTGTAGTCCTACCTACCCTCTACAGTTATGACACTTTTAACCTTCTAACAGTCAGAGAATTTATCTGCTTCATTCAAAAGCCAGGATATCATTATATATGTGAGGATGTATCTTAATTGATGTAATGTTAAGAAATAGACTAGGAAGACTCATAATTAGATGTTACTATAGTATAATTGAGTCCAGAATTGTGGTGAGGCCTAAGGTTGCCATGACCATGGAGAGCTCACTGCAAATTAAGCGCAATATAAAGGTCTAAAGGAAATATTTCATGACCATTATATTCCCAGTATTTTGCAGGGTCTTCTTGTTGTTCAGTTGTGTCTGACTCTTTATGATTCCATTTGGGGTCTTGCCATCATTGGACCCAGATGGCTCCAGAGGAGAGAATGAGGCTGGTGACTTTCTGCAGCCCTGCCTCATTTAAATCCAATTACGTTACCAAGTCATGACATCACCCTTTCTAATGTTATTGGGCCTCTTTGAGAATGAAGGACAAACACCACCACCAAGCCCTTTCCAGAATAATGCTTTTAGAATCATGAAACAAAGTGCATAGGATTACAAAGTAAACAATTATATTGAAATACTGTTATCGATATGTTTTTCTTAAAAAAGTTCATGACCCTAGGTAAAGAATCCCTCACTGGCATGGGCTTTAGAGGGCATTTAGTCCAATCTATTCATTTCACAGATAAGAAAACTGAAATCCAGAGACGTAAAGTCACACAGTAAGTATAAGTGACAGAAGGAAGATTTGCACAACTTAGTGGTGGCAACCTTCCTCAGTGTTGCAACGCCCACACTGAAGAAATCATGAATCCTTAATATTTTGGTATTTACAAGGCTACAAGTGTGGCCAAGACTAGAATCCATAGGCCCTTTCTTATGCTTACAAGCTCACTTTGACAATTCTTCCAGATCCTAGAATCTGGAAGTTTCTTTTTCTTTTTTTTTTTTTTTGTAGGAGGTACGCATCCAGCGCTAAAGAGCACTGATCTGAGCAAGGGGTGTCTTCTGCCATTGTATTGCCTGACACCACAGGTGTTCTTTTAGGCTTTGGTGGGGTCTGCAGAGTCCTGTGTTTTTAAGATCTAGGGAGGTATCAGAGTGGGGCCAGATCCACAGTTATACGAGGGCCCAGAAAGCTAAAAGACTGTGGAACGGGTGGTAGAAACTTCATGCTTTTCCATTTAAAACAGCCTTAAAGGTACAAAGAATCCTTGCAATGTTGGCAAATCTCTTGTAGACCATCTCTGGCATGAGAATTCATTTCCCTTCACTAAAGTCTACTCCCGATATGCAACTCTATATAATATGTTGCTTCCATTTGCAGTGCCCCACATTCCTCTATATCAGGGGTTCTCAACCGTTTTTGTGTCATGGATTCCTTTGTCAGTTTGGTGAAACCTTTGGAGCCCTTCTAAGGATAGTATCTTTAAATGAATAAAATCAAATACATAGGATTACAAAGGAAATCAATTCTATTGAAATAAAGATGTAATTTGTCCCACCTAAATTTGGTGATCCCTTAAAATCTCTCTATAGACCCAAGGTACCCCAGGTTAAGATCCCCTTCCCTAAATAATAGAGGAGGCAGGGGGAGGGGCATTGATATATTCCAATGAGTAGCCATTGGGCTGAAATACACATATCATTAAGCCACGGTTCTGACTGTACCTATTATTTAAATTTTCCGCACTCTTTACTTGGTTTATGGGATGTCCCCAGGTGTTGGGGAAATGAAAGTTTTGTGAGGAAAGTTATGTGACTTTTATTATTTTAATGCACCCTGGCTGATTCTGGCTCATAGGGCAGCTTTCATAGTCTCTCAGCATAAGCAGGAATGTGCTATCTTCACTCTTAACTGTTTGTTTAGTTTCTACTCTTTGAATGAAATTGGGAATTAGAGTATTAGATGCTAAAGTATGGAGGGGAATCAAGGGGAAGGCTGGAAATAAAGAAATGGGCAACCCTGTAAAGGGCTTTCAGTACTAAACAGAAGATTTTATATTTGATCCTAGAGGTAATAGGGAACCACTGGAGTTATTGCATGGGAGAGGGAGGAATGACATATTCAGACCTACATTTTAGGAAGACCACTCTGGAAGCTCCATGGAGGGTGGGTTGGAATGAGGAGATACTTGATTCAAGAGGATCATCCAGAAAGCTCTTATGGTATTCTAGGCATGAGGTAACAAAGGCTGAAACCGGGATGACAGCTCCATAAGTAAAAAGTGGGATGCATAGGAAAGCTGTGGTGAAGGTACTGATGGTCTTCTTTAGAAAGGCTCTTATGTGAGTAAGGACTCTTATGAAAAGCCCCAGGAGTTTTGGTAACTTCCAATTCAATTTAACAGCAATGTCGGGTACTGTGCTAGGTGCTAGTGATTCAAAGACAGAAATAAAAAGTCTCTGCCCTCAAGGAGTTTACATTCTAGAAAATGTAAAAGCAATGACTACCTTGTAATGGTAATCAATTTGTTGGATATTTAGGGCTAAGTGGATAGGATACTTAGGGCTAAGTAGATCAGATACTTAGGGCTAAATAGATCGGTAACTTAGGGATAAGTATAGAACTCTGTCCATTGGTGAAAAGGTGTGAATTCCCCTGTTGACTTGGAAGAATGCTATTGGCTGAGACACTCCCCTGTTGATGTGGAAGAATGCTATTGGCTGAGACACTCCCCTGTTGACTTGGGAGAAGGCCAGTGCTTATAAGGAAGAATTTTACAGAGACAGACAGATTTTGGATTTGGTTCCTCAGTGAAGCTGACTGAAGATATGA
>JAQQSW010014052.1:0-12186 GCA_028646575.1 Pseudocheirus occidentalis
TGATCTGCCACTCCTGGGGTAACCATTAACTTTAGTTTCCAAATAAAGTTCTTAGATAACCACACAAACCTTCCACCCCTTGATTTCCAACAAACCTCAGTTTAGTCCAAGGGGAGGCCTTTTCTTCATTTTGACTCTGGGTAGTCTCTCTGATTCCCTGGATCCCCTTCCCTGGTCCCAGCTCCCTCCTGAATCTGCCAGAAAATCACCTAGATTCAGGAGCTGAAAGCTTACAGGTTCTCGTCCAGTCTTCGGGGATGAACAGCTCCCAGGTCCTTGTCCAGTCCTCAAGGCAATCCCCGGCACACACTGAAGTTCACAAGGTTTAGCACGCCTCAAACCCTTCAGGACTTCTCTTGCCTGGAACTCAAGGATGAGCCAGGCCACCAACAAACAAAGTCCCATCCTGTTCATATCTTCAGTCAGCTTCACTCAAGAACCAAATCCAAAATCTGTCTGTCTTTCCAAAATTCTCCTGCTTATAAACACTGTCCTCCCAAGTCAACAGGGGAGTGTCTCAGCCAATAGCATTCTTCCACGTCAACAGGGGAATTCACACCTTTTCACCAATGGACAGAGTTCTATACTTAGCCCTAAGTTACTAGGATCTGCTTAGCCCTAAGTATCTGATCAAACAAATTGATTACCATTACAAGCACTTATTATGTGCTAGGTACTGTGTTGAGCCCTTTACAATTATTAACTCATTTGATGCTCACAACAGCCCTGGGAGGCAGGTGCTGTGATAAAACCAAGGCTGAAAGCATTTAAGTGACTTTCCCACAGTCACACAGCTAATTAGTGAACTCAGCTCTTCCTAACTCCAGGCCCAGAAGCACTCTCTCCACTCTGTCACCTAGCCATCTCATCAGTCAATGTATAAAATGTTCTAAAATGATAAATGATGGATCTGTATCAATAAAAGATGTTTCCACACTCAGTTCACCATATGAATGAAATCACAAGTCCTTTCAAGAACAATTTAAGGTTGACCCCAACATCCCTCCTCACACTAAGTTACTGAACAGATTAAAAAGATAAAAACTGAGACAGGACAGTGCTATATAAAATGATAAGAGTAGTAACTATCATTTGTTTAATAAGCATTATTGTTTATACAGTGATTTAAAGTAGGAAAAATAGTTTTTGTTTTTGTACCTTGCAATGATCCTCTCAGGTAGATGTTACAGGTATCATGAAAACTTTTGCATATGGAGAAAGAGAAAGAAGTTAAGTGACTTGTTCTTGCTCATGTAAAGGTAATAAATATCAGAGATGAGATTTGAACTAATTTCTTCCAGTCATCAAGTCTAGCAATCTGGCCAACTCTACCTTATTCAACATACACAACAAATGCTTTGATACACACACACACACACACGAGTTTATGAGGAAACAAAACTATCACTCTTTGCAGAGGATATGACAGGATGCTTGGAGAGTCCTAGAGAATCAATTAAAAAACTGGTAGATATAATTAATAACTTTAGAAAAGTTTTAGGATATAAAATAAATCCACAAAATCATCAGCGTTTCTACACATTATCAACAAAGTCTAGCAGCAAGAAAAAGAAATTCCATTTTAAATAACCGTAGACAATATAAAATACTTGGGAGTCTACCTGCTAAGAAAAACCGAGGGATTATATGAACATAATGACGAAACACTTTTTACACAAAGTAGGATCTGAACAGTTGGAAAATTATTAATTTCTAATGGTAGTCTGAGCCAACATAATAAACCCTAACTCTAATTCTACCTAAATTAATCTACTTATTTATGACATACCAATCAAACTACCAAAATTATTTTGCAGAGAAAAGAAAAATAATCACAAAATTCATCTGAAAGAACAAGGGAATTAACGAAAACATGATATACAGTAAGGTGGGCTAGCTGTAGACTGGATCTCAAACCAGCTTATCAAAATAATTTAGCATTAACTAAGAAATAGAGTGATGGATTAGTGGAATAGTTGAGGTGCACAATACAGAGTAATAAATGACCATAGTAATATAGTGCTTGATAAACCCAAAGATCCAATCTTTTGGAACAAGAAACCACTCTTTGACAAAAATTGCTGGGACAATGGGAACGCACTTTGACAGAAATTAGGTATAAATCAGCATCTCGAACTTTATACCAAAACAAGGTTAAAATGGGTATATGATTTAGATATTAAGGGTGAGATCATAAGCAAATTAGAGGAGTATGGCGATAAAGAGCATTACAGGATATAAAATGGATAATTGTCAACACATTAAATTTTTTAAAAATTGCATAAACAAAACTGATGTAGTTAAGATTAGGAGGAGAGCAGAAAATTGGGGAAGACTGTTTATAGCATATTTCCCTGATAAAGGTCTCATTTCTCAAATATACAGGGAACTGAGACAAATTTATAAGAATACATGTTATCCCCCAATTAATATGTGGTCAAAGATATGAGCAGACATCCAGTGAAGAAATCAAAGTTATCTCTAGTCATATAAAAATGTTCTGAATCACTATTGGTTAGAGAAATTCAAATTAATACAACTCTGAGGTGCCACCTTAAATCTATCAGACTAATATAAAAGGAAAGGAAAATGCTAATATAAATATAAAACTAATATAAAAGGAAAAGGAAAAAAATTTGCAGGTGATGTGGAAAATTGAAACACTAATGCACTGTGGGTGGAGTTCTGAATGGATCCAACCATTGTGGAGAACAATTTAAGAGCTATTCCCAAGGAACCACAAAACTATCTACACACTTTTATGCAACAATAGCAGAAACAGGTCTCTATACCAAAGATTTTTTTTAAAGCAAAAGGACTTACATATACAAAAATAGTTATAGCTGCTCTTTTTGTGTTGGCAGAGGATTGGAAATTTAGGGGATGTCCATCAATTGGGGAATGACTGAAAAAGTTGTGGTATATGATTATGATAGAATACTATTGTGCTATAAGTTAATAAGTAAAAAAAAAAGGAAAGAGAAAAAAATGATGAGCAAGATACTTTCAGAAAAACCTCGACTTACATGAATTGATGCAAAGTGAAGTGAGCAGAACCAGGAGAAATTTTCTACATAATAACAGTAATAGTGTACAATTATCAACTATGAATGACTTACCTATTTTTAGTGATAGAAAGACTCAATACAATTCCAAAGGACTTATGATGAAAAAGTGCTACCCATCTCCAGAGAAAGAACTGATAGAGTCTGAATGAAGGCTGTTGGTTTTTTTTTTATTTTGTGTTTTTGTGTGTGTGTGTGTTGTTTTGTTGCGTGTGTGTTTTTTTCACAGTATGGCTGATATAGAAATATGTTTTGCATCACTGCACATTTAAAATCTATATATTTTTTTTATTCTCATTGAGTGAGGAAGAGAAGGAAGAACATAATTTAGAACTCAACATTTTAAAATGAATATTAAAAATTGTTTTTATATAATTGCAAAAAAATAGTACCAATTGTTCAACAAAAAATATAGGTGCCTAATGACTGAAATGAGGCATGAGGTTGAGTCTGACAGAATTATGTAAAGGATTTAAAATCAGATCTTAAACATCAAAACTGAAAGGACAATTTAATTCCCCTTCCTTTAAGCAAGTTTCCACTTGAATCACTCCTCAGAAGTAGTGGTCTATTGAGATTAAGATTTATAGACACAACCCGGTCAAATCATTCAGGCCAATAGTATTGGATATCATTAGATAGATATTATTTAAGATATTATTGTATTAATAAATAGATATTAATAGTTATGGTTTAAGAGTCACAGATTTAGAGAGGGCAGGAACAGCAGAGTCCATTGAATCTAAATTCTCTCATTTTACTGAGAAAATGATGTTTAAAAGAGGGAACATAGCTGTGTAACAAGATTACATAGGTACATGGTAGAGTTAGTATTCCAAGGAAGGTCTTCTGACCCTATGATCCAGTTTTCTCCTATCAGCCTAACATAGGGCTGTACCATCATGGGAGAGCTGGATATGACCGGAATGAACAGACTTGGGAATTATTACTCATCTTCAAGAGATGGTTATTTGGAACAATTTTCACCATATATAAATGCATGTATATATGTACACACACACTCATATATGTATACATGTATATATGCATATATACTTAGCATATATATGTATTTTGCCCTTATTTATTTGGTTTCTTTGAATTCATCTTAACCTTCCACTATAGTCCGATTAGCTTATTTCCATATTCATTACTCAGTAAGGGCTCTAATCACATTAGATGTTATACAAACCTCTTGAGCATGGAAAAACACTTTTGTGTCATGAAAGCCTACTTAAACTTAGCTTGAACACACCATGGGAGACACTTACTCTATAAGCATCTCTTCATTGTGATGGGAAGAAGGTGGAGGCTAGGGCTGTGTCTGGAGGCTAAATTGCATATTCATCATTTCTCGAAATCTGGAATTACATGTGAATTTCTTTGAGTGTTAAATTGCCCAGTGAGGTCTTTCTTGAGAAGCCTGAGGCATCTAAAGCATGAGAACAGAGCTGGGAGACCCAGAAGACCAATTCTTTTATGACCTCTGTTCCTTTTGCTTCCTTAGTTACAGCCCTATCCAAAGTCTGGAGCCACTCACCCCCCTGCTTATAAAAAAGTAGAATTACAGCAAAGGTTTGGGGGCAGATATTATAGAACCCTCACACACACACACACACACACACATGCACGCACGCACGCAAACACGCACACATGCACATAAACACACGCACAGGTATGCATGGCTACCTCTCTGTTATTTAATAATTACTCTAATGCCACATAACTTCAGCTACTAAGACAGAATTATAGTTATAGAAGGGTGCTACATTGGAAAGTATGGAGGTGGAGCCAAGATAGCAGAGTAAAAGCAGAGACTTGTTTGAGCTTTCCCCAGAACCCCTCAAAAACACCTGTAAAAATGACTCTAAACAAATTCTAGAGCAGCAGAAGCCACAAAATGACAGGCTAACACAAATTTTCAGTCCAAGACAATCTGGAAGGTCTATGGGGAAGGTCTATTGCACTGGGCTGGGTGAAGAATGCAGTACAGCATGGGCTGCGCCAGCACAGACAGGGCTAGAACAGGCCTTTGGGGACTGAATCATTGGCAGCTGCAGGAGTTTTCAGACTTCTCAACCCATAAACACCAAAGACAAATTTGAAGGTCAGTAGGAAAGGTCTCTCACCTGTGTGAGAGACAAATGTGGTTCAGCCCAGGCTCCAGCTCCAGCCCTAGCTCCCAGGATGGTGGTAGCCACTGCCACAGAGGCAGCTGCTTCTAGAGCTCTCAGCCTACAGACAGTGGAGGAATCAAGGAGCTGATCAAAGGGGGATTTCAGGCATTGCTTTGCTGGCTCTGAGAAAGGATTCTCTTGCTTTGTCCACACTTGGATCTGGGTCATAGTCCTAGGTGGCAGTCCTGGGAAGAGGAAAAGTACTGTCATGACATGGCAGAACATGTGGTGGCAGTGGAGAGGTAATTCTCACAGTTCCAAGGCAGAAGAGAGTGCTTGTGGTACCAACAGACCAGAGCAGAGGCCAGGAGAGGCCTCTCCTTTGATCATACCACCTTAGAAGAACTAAAAATTTACTGGTCCCTATAAGTATCTCTGAAAACAGCTGCACAAAACCCCTGAAGCTTGGAGCAGTGTGCCCTCCACTTAACAAAAAGCTCAAAAGTCAAGTAATTGCCTGGGGAAATGAGCAAAGGTGTGGACAGGATTAGAGTATGGAATTTTACTTTCTTGGTGACAAGGAAGATCTAAATATACAACCAGAAGAAGACAACAAAGTCAAAACTCTTATATCCAAAGCCTCCTAGAAAAATACAAATTAGTGTTAGGCCATGGAATAGCTCAAAAAGGATTTTGAAAATAAAGTAAGAGAAATAAGTAGAGGAAAAACTGGGAAGGGAAAGTATGCTGAATTTGGAGTCAGAAATCCTAGGTTCAAATTCTGCATCTTTTTTTTTTTTTAACTCTGATAGGGCCGTAGAATGGTACAATGAAGAACCAATGGCTCTGAAGGTCAAAGGACGTAGGTTAAAATCCTACCTCTGACTCCTTATTTGTGTGACCTTAAAAAACCATTTTGACATCCTTTGGACTCAGTTTCCCTCTCCATAAAATGAAAGGATTACATAAGTTTACCTGTGAGAGTTTCTTCAATTTTAGATTTATGTTCCTAAAAAGTCTCTTTACCTCTCTGGATCTCAGTTTCCTAACTTTTAAAGTTAGGTTTGACTATATGCCCCAAAAAAGTCCCTTTCCATACTAAAAATCTATAGACTTATGACTTTAATTGTCATCTGATCCAATTCACATCCCCAAACAAATACCTGAAAATTAGTCTCCTTTCCTTGAATACTTCCGAGTATGGGGAACTTGCTGATTCCTGGTACATCCCAATTCCACTCTTGGAGGATCTTGGGGATGGTTGGGGAGAGAAAAGGGAAGGAATGAGCATGATATAGCACCTACTATGTGACAGGCCCTTGGCTTGGTGCTTTACAAATATCACCTCATTGAATCACTAATTGCTGGGAGTTTTTCTTGAAAACAAACCTAAATTTGTATCTTTGCTTCTTCTACCCATGGCTCCCATTTCTGCTCTTCTGGACCAAAGCTATCAATTGAAATCCTTCTTGTTTTCAACATGACTGCTCTTTAAGTACCTAATCCCCCATGCCTTGGCCTACCACAGTTCCTGAAAACCCCATCAATAAAGGTTGTGTTTGGGGTTAAGGCATGATATGTTCAGGAATCTTTCAGTAAAACAAAAATATCTAACCTGGGGTAGTAGCATTGGTACACTGACACTGGAGAGTATTCAAGGTTCTACATAAAGGGGCAGCTTGGTGACCCAGTGGATGGTATGATGGGCCTAGAGTCAGGAAGACTTGAATTCTAATCCAGCCATAGACATTTTCTAGTTGTGTGACCCTGGACAAGTCACTTAATCTCAGTTTGGTTGAGTTTCTTCATCTGTATAATGGAGATAATAATCACATTTAGATCCCAGTGTTTTAAGGATCAAATCAGATCCTAATTGGAAAGTACCTGGTGCACAGTAGTGCTACATAAATGGTAGCTAGTATTGTTAAAATTACTATAAGTAAAGCATAGCCCCCTGAGAAATAAGGTATATACATTTATTTCTGTGGAAGCTGGGGAGAGAGAACATGAAGGCTTGGCCCAGAGCAGGAAATGTCACATTGAAAGTTAAGTGACAGAACACAGGTACTGAGCACACAAGGTACAGAGGGGAACTTGCCAAAATGAGTGATAGGGTCGGTTTATTTCCAAAGACAAGGCCTCAGTAAATTGTGTAGCTCCAAAGATATAACCCACTGTGGAGAACTGTCTGTGAAGGCCTGTCTTAGGACACAGAAAACACATCTCCATAATCCATTTTCACTTGGAAACTAGAGGAAAAAGTCAGTAGAATGGTGTTTGTTGTTGTTCATCCTTCATTTTCAAAGAGGATCAATGACATCAAAGGACAATGTCTCGACTCTCAAGCGAATTAGATTTAAGTGAGGCAGAGTTGCTCACTCTCTCTTCCTGAGTCATCACAGTCCAGCAGCAGGACAAAAGTTAAGATGGCTGGTTACAGACTGGGATACAGTGGATGACCTTGGCATCATCAATGTCTGAGAAAGCTCCAAGTGCTCCACAGACAGAGCCTGCTCCAGCCTTCTTCATGGCTGTTGGAACAAATTGTTTTCATCCACCCTATTCCACCAACGGATATGTTCACATGCTTTGGCTAGACATCCCCCTGACTCACTGAAGAGTCTGAGGCCTGTTACATACCCTCAACCTGGTTTAGCCCATCTGCCAAGATGGTTTTACTGGGATATGGCCTCTGGGCATGCTGTAGCCTCTTGGAGCCACAGGTGAGAGTGGTAGTAGACTAAGACCAACATTTTCAGACAGGGCAATTGTGTTGATTCCTTTTTCTTGACAGTAACCTGTTATACATAAGAATTCTGTCTAGGGGGAAGGAATCCTTGAGTAGTATCAGTGGTGTTTAACAAAAGAAAAATAAAGAGCATCAATACATTTTTTAGAAGTTGAAATAAAGGACATTATCAAGTACATGTATAGCTTTAAAAAAAAGAAGTAGGCAAGGTCAGGGGATAATAGATGAGTGCTTATAGGAGAGGTGGGGAAGAGAGTGTAGGGGCACTAGCTAGGGCAGGAAGTGCCATACTGAAAGGTGAGGGGACAGCATGAGAGTACAGGAAAGAGAAAATGAGAGACGTGATTGTTTCTAAAGACAAACCTCTCAGTATATTATGCCTCTGAGGTCTTTTCCACTTCTAGAGCTATGATCCTGGAAGTCACTTAACCTTGTTGGAACTCAATTTCCTCATCAATAAAAAGGGGTTGTTGAACTATATGCCTCAAAGGTCCCTCCTGGCTCTAAAGCTATGAACCTGTGACCATCTGATGCAACTCATACCCCAAAAAGGATTCCCCTTTACAATGTACTTGACAACTGGCTGTCTGACCTTTGCTTGAAGACCTCCAAGAAAGGAGAATTCATTACTGCCTGAGGCAGCCCATTCCAATTTAGTACTAATATCTAGACAATATAAGTCTCAGCCAAAGGTCCCACTTTCTAAAAGAAGCAGTCCTCCTTAATCATAATGCCTTCCTTCTGAGACTACCCTAAATTGTCCGGTATATGTCTTGTTTGTACACAATCGTATGCATGCTGTCTCCTACATGCAGTCCTTGAGAACTAGATATGGGCTTGTTTTTTTGGTGATTTTTAGTTTTTATCTTTGTTTCTCTAGTATTTACCATAGTGCTTGACAAATAGAAGGAGTTTAATAAATGCTATGTGGCTGACAATATGAGATAGTGTAGGTTCATCACATTGAATAAATCCTTCATTGTGAATTTATGGAAAGATGTGGACACATGGCACAAGATGAGAAAGCATAGATGGGTCTTACTTGGTATTAGTAGAAGGTAGCTCATGCTGATGAGATCTAAGATCCAATAAAACATTAGAATATCCATCTGTACAGCCATCCATCTTTCCATACATACATACATACATCTTTCCATACATACATACACACATCTTTCCATACATACACACATCTTTCCATACATACATATTTCCATACATACATGTCTTTTTCATCTAAATTGATTTGTTCATTTTCCCCTGCCTCAGTCTTCCATTCCTGCACTCATACTATTAGTCCTGTCTGCAATTCCCTCTCCCATCACTTATCTAAATCCTACCCTCTTTTCCAAGTCCTAATTTTGCCCTGTCCATAATGCCTTCCCTAGCACCCCAATGGTGGGCAACCACTCCTATATCAACATTCTTGTAGTCATTTTTATCTGTACCACTCAATATTCACTCAGCAAATTTTCTCCTTTGTGTATCTGTCCTGTCCTGCCTTACACCTAAATCAATAGTGCTTGGAAGAAAGAGCGACATCACATGTTTTGGGGAATCCCCAGATCCCAGCAGAGTGCCCTGCACAGAGCAAGTACAGCAAAGAGTATTCAGTGATGGCAACGATGACAGCGATGGCCCATGTGCCCAAGGCTCAGCCGAAATGTGACAGTGCCTGGATTAGCCTTGGGAAGTCATGGAGTAAGACATTATTCACTAGACGTTCAAAAGGCAGTGCGGTGTAACTGTAAAGATATTCAGAATGCAATATGTCAGTTCTCTGTCAACAATATCACATTTTAATCACATACCATAAAAGAACCGGTGTGGTAAAGTGGACAGAAGCTTAGCCTCAGAATCAGGATGACCCAGGTTTGAGCCCTAGTTTTCACATCTTCTAATAATCTCTCAGTTCCCTCAGCAACTCTTTAAGAAGCATGGCCCTGTGGGAGGCTAGGTGGCTCAGTGAATACAGCACGGGCCTTGGAGTCAGGAGGACCTGAGTTCAAATCCAGCCTCAGACACTACACACACACACACACACACACACACACACACACACACACACCCCTAGCCGTGTGACCTTGGGCAAGTCACTTAACCCCAATTGCTCTGCCCTCCTCCTCAAAAAAAAAAGGACCACTAGGTCCTCAAGTGCAGCCGTTTGACTGAATCCAAACTTCACTGAACAATTTGTTCGTGCTTCATAAATATTTGTTGAGGGTGAAATAGTGAATTGAAAATGAAAATAATTTTCTTTAATCTTCCATCTCCCTTGACCTGAGATTTCATAGACCAGAGATTTAAGAGCCAGAATTGACCTTAGAATTCATCTTGTCCTACTCCATAATTTTACAGACAAGGAAACTAAAGCACAGAGAGGTTAGTAGTTAACCTAAGGTCATAAGATTGTAAGTATCACAAGGATGATTTGAACCTGACTCCTCTAACTTCAGAGTCAGTTCTTCCTCTGCTTTACATCTGTCATTTTGTTCTTCCCATGTGCAATTTTTCCATCTTTCCACAGCCAGTGAAACTAACATTTATTGGGCACCTATACCATCAACTAGTCACTGTTGACAAGACAGTGTATAAAACATGATTAACCCTCATTCTCAAGGAGTGGTTTGGGGGACTGAGTGATGGATCCTGTTTTGAAGGTTCACCATCTACACATTTTTAAATGACTGAAAAGATGAGGAAGTATATTTGTTGGTACTTCTAAATGCCCAGTGGCATAGGTAGTACCTGGACATATGAAGAGCACAGCAAATAAAGATAAATTGTCATGACCAAAAGCATCCTTCACTTAGTGGCCATCCTTACAGTAATGAGTCTCTAGATAATAGAATCTGGTGTCTTCAGTGCTGGACATGGTATCTATTTGAGGACCCCACCCTCAAAGCCTTTGTAGTTTTGCTGCCAATGTGTCTGATCACTAATTGAAGCCTTTAAAACCTCAGAGCAGTCTCCACTCTATTGTACTGTATCTGAGGGAGACTTCAGTGGAGGAACCAACAGATAACATGTACCCAATACTCAATAAAGACAGCAAGTTATATAGTCATTCAGAGTAAGAAGAAGCTGCTGGCTCAAGGAAGCAGAGGACACTTCTGGCTAGAGAAGACGCTTACTGTATAATTCAGTAGTAGAAGCAAGGTATATCTGGACCAGTTTGTGGAAGGCCTGGGATAATGACCTAAGGAATTTGTATTTGGACTCTATCCTATAAGCAACAGGAAACCATTACAAATTTCTTCTTCCTAGACCTCCCTCCCAACCCACTCAGAAGGTTTCAAACACCTATGTACACATATATATTCACAAAAGAAAAAAATAAATAAACCATTTTGTAAAGTAACACCATACCTCTTTCTGTGTTATTGGTCCTTCATTGCAAAAGCTGATTGGAGATGGGGGCTAGGTCTTCAGTGAATAGCATCTGGAAGCTTAATGCACAATAAGAATGGCTGATCTAGAATACCCAGTTAAAGGAGAAAATATTACAGGCTTCCAAGAGAAAACCATTTGAATACTGCAGAAGCACTATCAGGATAACACAGGATCTGGCAGCTTCTACACTGAGGAATATGATATTTCAAAGATTAAGGGAGCTCAGATTAAAACCAAGAATCAACTACCCAGCAAAACTGAGCATATTATTCCAGGGGAAAATATGGTCATTCAATGAGGTGGAGGACTTTCAAGCATTCTTGCTGAAAAAACCAGAGCTGAATAGAAAATTTGACAAACACAAGAAGCATGAGAAGGTAAACATGGGAAAGAAATCATAAGGAACTTGTCAAATTTGAATTATTTACATGCAATATATGGAAAAACGATAATAGTAACTTATGAAACTTTTCTTAGCATGAGGATAGGTGAAGGGAATACAAATATATATATATGTATATATATATATATGTATACTTACACATAGGTCCATATAGGAGGCTATATATGACATGAATACATATCAGAGCATGTATGTATATGTGTATGTAGAGTGTATAGGATGAATTGAATACGAAGGGATGATACTTTAAAAGGCGAAATTCTGAGGTGCGAGAGGACTGGAATGAGAGGAGACAGGGAGAGACAAAATGGGGTTAATCATCCCATAGAGAAGAGGCAAGGGATAACTATTACAACTTTACTTTCAGTTACTCTCATTGAATTTGGCTTAGGGAAGAAATGGCATAAACTCTAAACTGGGCATCATGCCACACAGGAGAGTAGGGGGTATGGGGATGAC
>JAQQSW010014053.1:0-12186 GCA_028646575.1 Pseudocheirus occidentalis
GAATCGAAAGAATCTAGAATTTAAAGCTCTGCAATACCTGCAACTAGGAATTAAGATATACAGGGGCTGGGGTAGGGAGACTCTGCCTGCCCTACCAGAAAGTTAGAGAGAAGACCAGGGGAGGGGCTCTACAGTGGGATCGCTGTTTTGGGGTTGGGGTAGGGAAAAGATGGGGAGAAAATTTGTAATTCAAAAATCTCATGAAAATGAATGATATAAACAAGAAAACAAATACAATTTATTACAACTGAGAAAAATAAAAATAAATAGAAAGTAAAAAAAAGAAAAGAAAATGTATCCACATGACTGAATATATTGTTGCAGATGATAAATCTGCTGATAACATAACTACACACAAATGTGCACAGCAACAATGTATGGGCAGCAATCTTACAGATACTGAAAGATCATAAAATAAAGGGAGAATGATAGCTAATGTTATGCAGGCACAGTCAAAAGCTTGACTTCATAGAATGGACAACATTGATGACAATAGGTTAATTTTTGACCTGAATTAAATGTCAAAATATTGTGACCGAATTTAAGGATTTTCTTTTGACATCTCACATACATTTCAGCTTTATGACACAAAAACATATTATGTTGCAGTTTGAGACTACTAATCTTAATTATTGATATTAGCAGCATCCTATTGATGTTCTGAGCAGCTAATTACTTTTGATGTCCTGTCCCATAATGGTTACTTTAAAAAATCTAGGCACTTTACCTAATTCTCATAATTAGCAAAACAAGCTACTATTTCTTCAAATTTGTTTTGGAATATATATATATCACAGTCATTAATGTTATGACTGTAAAAATAACAAACTTCAGTTTAAATATTCTTTTGTCTAAAGATGGACACGCAGTTGTCATCAAGGAGTGTATGTACACTGACAAATTATATTGTGCATTTAAAGTTATGTAGAGGCTGGATAGTTTTAGTACTTTACACTTTTACATGTTTGCATGTATTTAAATTGTTGTAAACAACAGTATGTGTGGGAGGGAACCCTGAAAGGAATAGTGAAATTTTTTTATATCAAAACATTGTTCTATGTTTGTATCATTAATTGAAATGTAAGTTCTACTTAGTTCAATTTTCTTTAAATTATAATTTTGATATATTTTGTATATTTAATACAAAGCAATTATTTTAATTTTGAGGAAGATAGGGTTATTTTTTTTCTGAGATTTCCAAAAACAGGGTCTTTCTAATGTCTAGACAGTATCAATATTCCATTCTTTGCTTTATTTGTACTACCCAATAATACAAAAAAATAAATAATTAAAACTTTAGCATAAGATGCAATAAAAATGATCTCTCCAATGATCTGCTTCATGAAAATGAATATATTATCAGGATCTCCTATGAAGGGCCTTTTATTTTTCTCCCGAAAAGCTCCAAAACAGAATTTTCCTATCTACCAGTAAATTTTTATTCATCATGTTATACTCTTTGACATACCTGTTGCAAAAAGGACATTTTCAGTTTTTCTAAGAATATTAATATTAGGGAGTCATAAGGAGCTGTTTAGTGTATTCTAACTTTCTAACTTTTGTGTATCAGTCATTGAATGGTGCTGAAAACACTTTCTGAAAATGACACTACAACTATTTGTGGCATCTTGCAGGGCTATGGGCAGCGAGTAAGATGAGCCTTCATGGTGTAAATTGTTTTCCTGAACTATCTGACTATTAGTATTGCAAATAGTGGGGAGGATGGGTCGGTAGACTCAGTCTGTGCCTTCTAGTGGTCATACATGTTGTATGAAATTATAATGTAATGTTAACATAATCCAAAATTAGTCATTTCAGCTGTGTACAGCAATGTGGCACAGTGAATAGAATGTCAGAAAGACCTGAGTTCAAATATGGCCTCAGGCACTTACTAGCTGAGTGACCCTGTACAAGTCACTTAATCCTATTTGCCTCAGTTTCCTCATCTGTAAGAAGAACTAGAGAAGGAAATGGCAAACCACTCTAATATCTCTGCCAAGAAAACCTCAGATGGAGTCATGAAAAGTTAGACAGGGCTGAAATGCCTGAACAGCAACGACACAGTTATTTTTTTCTTTCTGTGGGAGATACTAAATTAGCCAAGTATTGTACATTTGACAATAAGGAACATGAAGAGGTGGTTTCTGGACCTGAACACAAAGAAATACTGTAGGGCCACTACAAGGACTCTTTATGTGCATCAGCTGGTCACTCAACAAATAGTAAATACCTCTTCTTTACCCATTATTCAAAATTTTTACTGATAAATCCCTAAGTATTTTGTATATATTTATATATATAGTTACACATTTTGTAAAATATAATTATATCAAATTATTGGTCTACACAGCTTCCCCCTCCAATATTTTCCTTGGTCCTCTAACCACATTAGGGGTAATCCTGAAAATGATGCCAAATAAAATAGGCAGAATCAAGGCTACAGCAATGGAAATGGACATGGAAAGAACGATCAAATAGCTGAAATGGAATGTAGTGAAATTAGAAGGACCAGGCTTGGTTCCAAAGAGCATTGAAAATATACTTCTCTTCCATCTTTGTAGAGGTAAAGGACACTGCATATGTTAGTCTGTCAATAAATATTTATTACATGTCTACTATGTGCCAGGCAAATGTGGTGTGTCACCAAGGACATAAGAAAATACTTTTACACCAAGAAAGTAAGCTTCTACAGTCTGATTTTCCCCCGTTTGCTCATTTTCCCAGTCAATTACTTGACTTTTGAGCTCTTTGTTAAGTGCAGGGTATACTGCCCCAAACTTCAGGGGTTTGTGCAGATGTTTTCAGAGCTATTTCTATGGATCTGGAAAATTTCAGTTCTTGCAAAGTGGTATGATCAAAGGAGATGTATTTACTCCTCTCTTGGTCTGTGCTCTGGTCTGTGAGCAACCACAAGCACTCTTTTCTGCCTTGGAACTGTGAGGAGGCATCCCTCTTCACTGCCACCACAAGTTCTGCCATACTAGCACTCCTCCTTGCCCCAGGACCGCCACCCAGGACTGTGACCCAGATCCAAGAACAGGCAAATCAAGAGAATCTTGTCTGATAACCAACCAGCAATGAGATCCCTGTAGTCCTCCTCTGATCAGTTGCTCAATTCTGCTACTGTCTGTAGCTGAGAGCACTAGAAGCAGCCACTTTTGCTGTGGCAGTGGCTGACACTGCACTGGGGCTGAGGCCAGACCACCCTCCTCTCCCACCCAGGTGAGAGAACTTTCCCACTGACCTTTGAAGCTGTCTTTGGGATTTGTGGGTTGAGAAGTCTGGAAACCACCACAGTTGCCTGCTCCAGACCTATCTGTGCTGAGGTGCAACCCACACTGGGTTGTGCTCTGTTCCTCGTCCAGTGCAATAGACCCTTCTTGTCAGCCTTCTAGATTGTCTTGGACTGGAATTTTGTTTCAGTCTGTCATTTTGTCTTCTGCTGCTCTAGAATTTGTTTAGAGTGATTTTTACAGGTATTTTTAAGAGTTTGGGGGAGAGCTAAAGCAGGTTCCTACTTTTACTCTACCATCTTAGCTCTGCCCCACACCCCAAGCTTTCAAAAATTCTTTTTATAAAGGATAGCTCTCTGGGAGATAGAGTGAAGAATGATATATTGGAAATCTATGTTATGTTAAAAAATAACAATAAATTTTTAAATGTTTTTAATGCATATATTTTCCTCCACAAGAATATAAACTCCTAGAGGGCAGGAACTTTTTCTTAAACCCTCCCCCCCACACTTTGTATAACACAATGCTTGTCACATAGTAAGTATTTGATAAATATTTGAAGGAGATAACTGAAATGAAAGAATAGAATTGGGGAATATTGACAGATCTAAAAGTGTATGATGGGGAGCATAATTGATGAGCCACAAGAATTTTCAGGGTGGCTTCTGGTCATATGGATAAGTTTCTGAGCTAGAGGGAGAGAGAAGTATGCAGATACCCTCCTCCCCTCTCTACAATGGAAATGTCCACAGGTCAAGAAGAAGCAGGAGCCAAACCAGGCTCTACAATTAACTAGCAACAATTTATTGAGAGAATAGCATGGCAAAAATGATACAGTGTTGGACTTGGGAAGAACTAGATTAAAATCTTGCTTCTGACATTTGTTAGCTATGTGATGATGGGGGAGTTATTAACCTCTTTCAGCCTTGATTTCCTCATCTATAAAACCCAGATCATAGTATCTGTAGTATCTCCATGAATATTGTGCCTTTAAGCACCATGGCTACCCCCAAGGACTGTTGTGAGACTTCAAGTGAGATAAAATCTTTTTTAAACTGAAACCAAAGTTTTTCTTAAACTAATATATACATACATACATACATACATACATACATACATACATACATATATATATATACCATGATAGCATTGTGATTATTACTCTGTGGTCTATGGTTCAACAGAAAAAGTATCAAACTTAAAAGTCACAGGACCTCAGTTCAAATCCTGTCATTTATTATCTGTGACATATTGGGTGGGTAATTTAACCTCTCTCAAACTGAGTTTCCTCATCTGTAAAATGAGGGGGTTGTACTACGTGACTTCTAAGGTTCCTTCTAATTCTAAGGTTGGAAATCTTAAGTTAGGATCTGTGAATGTTAAAAAAAATTGATGCTGTATTTTATTATAATTGGATTCCTTTGTAATCCTATGTAGCTTATTGTATGCATTTAAAATATTATACTGAGAAGGAGTTCCTGGCTTCACCAGCACTGTACAGAAATAGCCGAGAATCATTAATCTTGAGCAAAGATTCAGTGATTAAGTGATCTGTCTCTAAGTTCACTTCCACTAAGAGTCCTAACCTTCTCTGCTTCCTATAGTAGGCTGTTACTCTGATACTGTGCCCTAGCTGGCAAACAGTGTGAGGTTATGTTGCCAGAGGCTGATGTGCGAGCCCCCAGTGAAACCTTTCAACTAACCTCATCACTGACCATCTCTGTAAAGGTACAGAAGCCGTAGAAAAAGACATGCTCCCTTTTCTCAGTCTGCCACAAGGCTTAGGACACTGTAGTTTCAAGTGATTTGTGCCCACAGAAGCTAATAAAACAAGTAATAAAACAAAAAACAATGAGACGGCAGAGTATAACGAAGGAAAGGGACAGATGTTTCTTCAAAAAACCGAGTGAAAAGAAAAGCAGAATGAGCTGGCTACACACAGTTCTTAGCACAGTGCTTGGCACAGAGTCAGTACTTAAAGCATGCTTTCCACTCACTTATTCCATGATTTATTCATACAGAGCATGCTCTTAGGCTGCTCAGAAATACCAAGTCATTTGCCAGCCCCTTTTGCTACCAGACAAGCTTTAATATTAAACAAACCACTGTTTAAAGAGTAAATATTCATGTGAACCACTTGATTATTAAAAGATGTAACAAATACGCAGTGCAAATGGGCTTACAATTGGCACTCTTCCTTTCTGCGAGGCCTGTGAATATCATCCCTTTCAGCACCATGGCTACCACCAAACAGCCATTCAGAAATGGTCCTGTGCATCAGCAAAGGTTTTCAAAGGGATAGCTTGGGTGGTTCTGAAACTGACGTGGGTCTCTATGGCTCTCGTGGTATATATAGATCAGGGTATTTAACCATCATTAAATGGTACTCACAGCAACTCCAGAACCAAGGCAGGTTTTCATTTCTGACAACACAATGAAAATTAAATGCTGGCACAAAAAGGATAAAAATGAAAGACAAAAAGGAATGATTCAGAAGGGAAAAAAAGATGGGCAAATTTTATCTTTCCTATTCATTATTCAAGGCTATCAGTGGTCATGCTCTCATTGGGTAAATCCCACCCAGAGTTCTGACATTCATTTCTTCCAAACCCTATGTGGTATATACTTCACATCCCTAGCAAGTCTCTTTGAGGAGAACGCTGTAAAGGCTTCCTGTTTCCACTCAGAAAGCCACTTTCTCCTCATCCATCAGAGTGAGGCCTTGCCTGCTGATTATCACAGCATCTGCAGTGTTTCCCCTTGGGTCAGTATACTGCTGTTTCTGTAGGCTTTCCTTTATGCTGCTACAGTTTCCTCCAGCGACTTATTTAAGATGCAAACTGTTATCCATTCTATTAACCTTTGCAGTATTCATGCAGAAGGGGAGGTGGATGACTGTCAAGGTTTTTGTTTGGTCCATTCCATTTTAAGTTCCATATGTTTCATAGCAATTAAAGAAAACAGAAAAATATGTGAAACTCCCCATGCCCCCTGAGAATTCATAGTAAATTTTCTCCTAGTACAATGCAAACTCTTTGAAAATAGGGAGTTTTCACTTTTTTATCTTTAAATCCCCCATGCCTGGCAATGTAGGCATTTAATAAATGCTTGTTGAATTGACGTCTCTCAAAAAGAATTGGGTTATTAAAACAAAAATAGCAATTCTGAAAAATCCTTACTGCTTAATGTGTAAGAAGAAAATCAGCCCCAAACTGAAATCTCTCAGCTGAAAAACAAGGTCAAGTGACCAATTTCTAGCCTCACTAATCACCTATAAAGAACACCAGACATGAAATTTTTACAAAGGGCCTAGACATCCTTAAAACAGAGCTCTTAACTGAGACATTAATAAAAATAAATGCTTAAATGAAGGCATTACTGGGGTATAATCAGGCTGTTTCTTAAGGGAGACGTACTGAAGTTTTTAGTTTCCAGCTTTAATTAAAAAAAAAACCTCAAAGAAATATTATGGAAATTGCAATAAAAGATTCGATTTAATTAGAACTGCACTTGTATGAACATGCATTTCAAAAGAACCTCAGGGAATATCCTATAACATTTAGTGATGTTAGGTACAAAAGAAGGCACTATTGGAAGAGTGGGACTGTTATATTAACTCTGTCCTAATGCATTACTTAGTTTCAAACCTGAATCACAAAAATGTTAGTCAAATGAGGGTTGATGTTGTCATGGCATGGCATGGCCATATCCCTATTGACTGAAGGATCAGCTGTTTCGACCTCCTAGGGCTGCCCTCAGTGACTAGGCTTTAGTACTCTCAAGGATGTGTGCTGCTCAGCTGTCCTCCTAATGAGATGATGACTTCCATTTGATGGGAACTGGCCATAATGGACATGCTGCCTCACAAAATTGAGATAGGACATAGACTCTTTCAAAATGATAATAAATTGATGGATCAAATGGTCACCCCAGGTTTATCATCCCTGCTACATGGTAGCTGGGTACTTGTCACCAGGGCTTCCAACATATTTCTCACCTCTTACCAAAAAAGGAAAAAGAAAAAAAAAACTTTTGTCTGCTTCATAAACACTGATATTCTGAAAAGATGCCTTGAAACCCATTTCCCAATCCAATTCACAATATAGCTTGGTAGATGGAGTACTGGACTTAGAGTCAGAAAGTTGAATCTAGCCTCAGATGTTTAATAGAGTGATGAAGAACAAATGACTTAGCCTTAACCTTAACTTCACTAAACCTTTTGCATCTGTAAGGTGAGCCTAATAATAGACCCTACCTCACAGGACGGCTGTGAAGATCAAGTAAGAAATTATATATAAAACCCTTTGCAAACCATAAAGTGTTATAAAATAAGAACCATGATTATTATTTTAACTAATATAACTAACTGACTGGATTAAGAAAAAAACAAACCACAAATACAATCTTGGGCCACACAAGTAAACAATACAGCTAGAACAAGGGAAGTAAATGCTCTGATATACTCTGCTCTGACCAGATGTCTGGAGGGTTTTGCTTAGGTCTGAGAAACACATTTTAAGGGGGACACTGGCAAACTCAAATGTATCCAGGAAAAAGAAAGTAAAACGGTGCAAGGTCTGTAAGCCATGTCATAACATGGAATGATTTAAAAGAACATGAGGTATTTAGCCCGGAGAAGAGAAGAGAGGTTCAGTTTAGAGTTGACTTCAAGTACTTAAAAGATTCAATGGAAGGAATATGGAAGGAAGATTGGATTTATTCTGTATAATTCCAGAGGCCCAATTAGAAGCATGGGATGCTGTGACAGGTTCCACCTTTCCCTCTACATATCCCCCCTCAACCTGCAATATGAGTTAGGCTCATTTCCTCATCACCCATTCCCCTCAAAGGAGACTGTATTGTTCCCTAGGGCTAGATTAGCTCAGACAGCTAAAACTCAAGCTTCTCCTCTCTTTATGTAGTTTTCTGGTAGCCTCTGGTAATATTGACGAGCTTTATGTACACTTCAGGGAATAATAAAAAGGGTTCATTAGGAATCCCAGTCCTTAGCAACTTTCATAAGACCCAGCATCACCATGTTCTACCCTGTAGAACAGAGGCATTTCCATATAGAGATAATGGGGTCATGCCTCCCCAGGTTTCAGAGCAGAGTGTCCTTCCTATGCTACATACAGCTAAGTAAACCTTTTGTTTACTGCTGAATGATCTATGTTCATTTTGCTGAGCCTGAACTAACAGGTTTCCAGGAGGAAATCAAGCCTGCTCCTAACAAAAGCAAGGAGTACAAGTTCCAGGGACATAGATTTAGCCGAATTTGACCAGAACTTTATACGTGTACACACACACACACACACACACACACACACACACGCACACGCAAACACACATATATATTTAGAGAAATGATTATTTCTCTCATATTAATAATCAATTATTGAGATTATGTTTTTTCTCTATTTCCTCATTCAGAAATAAATTTCTGTAGATTATTTAGTCAGTCTCTGAAGGATATTGCCTTGGGGTACTCCACCTTACTAGCAGACCTTATAAACAGAATCCAGTCTAACTAAGATCTTGCCCTTAAGAAATAAGCCCCCATCTGTCCTTGAAAGCTTCCATTAGAATTTAGGGTGACCCAGTTTATGAAGGAGAAAACCAACCAATGAGATCTAGCTTCTGTCCAGAGATGAATTCTTTTGCCCAGACTATTGGAGGTGGTTGGGTCTCATGATCAGGTAACATTTTCTGCCAGTTGCTGAAGACTTTTTTGCCCACCTCCCCTGAAGGACATGACTCTTTTCTAAAGACTTTTTAAATGTGCAGTATTCTCCAGGAAGGGGCTTTGGTTTATGAGAGAAAGTAAAATGATTATCATTTAATTATCAGCTAGTCTAGTTAATAAAATTGATTATTAATTATCCAGAAATTGTCTCTCAAACTTTTCATTTGTCACAATATCTAACAAAATCTGACGCAACGTAGTGCTTGGTTAGGAATCAGGGAGTGTGAGCATGATGTCCCACCCAGGATAAACTGACCATCCAGAATCTCATCATCATGCTGTTACCTCAGCTTCCTCTCCTCGCTGATTGGATAGTGGAGCCCTAAAGTCCTACAGCTTCCTTTACAAACTTTTCAGTCAGCTCTCCACTTTCTGCAGTGCTGCTTGGTCTGAACTCTGCAAACATGATGCCCACTCCATCCCCTAATATGTCCTATCTCTCCTCCAAGATTTCTTTTGTATTTATTAGATTGGCAACTCCATCAGGGCAGGCACTGTCTTACTTTTTCTTATTTGTATCTTCAGCACTTAGTAATTTGCCTAAGGGTACTTAGGAAACAAAATGCCAGAGCTAGGTTTCAATCTCAAATATCATAGATTCAAAGCTTGCCTCCTTTTCACTGCTCCATGGCAGACAAACAATTTTTCTGTCTGAATATCCCCATCCCAGTGTGTTTCTCACTTGTGGGAAACCAGCTAGCTGTTAGTAAATATATCACTTATTTAAAATTTGAAAAAAAGGCCCAAGGGAATCTTGATCAAGTAAACATAAAAGGGACTAAACCACAAGTTAAGTCATAAAGTCTAAACTATTTGGATATTGATACAACTTATTTGCTCCTCTCCGTTCCATCTCTATGTACATTGCTGTTCTAATTCTGCTTTCTTTACTCTGTACCACTCTGTAAGTCTTTCCACATTTGTCTTTTTAAAGTTCAATAGTATTCCCTAAATATTAATTTATTCTTGTTATTTGTTTTATTTGGGGGGCAGGAAGATGGCTGTTTCTTATCCTTGGCTTTATCTTCAAGTCAGTTTATGGTGGGTCAGAAGGAACTTCTCAGAGCTGAGACAGGAGACAGATTTCTGAATGGGAGAAAGGGGAGAAGAGGCCCAGAGAAGAATGGATAGTGTGTGCAAAGGGAGAAAGGTAGTAAAAAAAAGTTTCCTTTACCCCTCCAAAGGAAGTAGGCAGAAGGGTAAGAAGAACAGAGCAAGGGATATAAGTATGGAGGAATGAAAGAAGGTCTTGACATGAAGGTCTATTCTACAGGAGGACTTCAAATACACAGCTGATTTTGGATTTGGGTTTTTTAATATCTGCTACAGATCAATAAAAATTTACCATAAATTATGTTGTACTTTCCCCATGGCAAATATAGAAAATGCTGTAATATTTTCACCAGGTAGCCTACATACCCTCTGAATTATACTGAATTTGGAATCTGAGGATTTGAAATCTGGGATTTCACCAGTGGGGATGCTCTTTCCACCAAGGCAGATTATAATCTATTGTAGAACAGAAATTCTTAACTTAGCATTAACCTATGAACTTGTTTTTAAAAATACTTTGTGAACTGTATTTCAGTATAATTTTTATTTCCTTTGTAACCCTTTGTATTTTTTTTTTTTTGCATTTAAATCCTGTTTTCTGAGAAGGGGTCCATAGGCTTCACCAGAATGTAAAAAGGGTCCATGACACCAAATAAACACTAAAACCCCCTGCTTACACAATCTTCTAAAGCTGCTGGAGAATAAGAAGGGTTAAATGACATGTCCATAGTTACAGGATAAAAACAAATACAAAGTACCCCCCCTCCTCCCATGTCTGCACCATGCGCAAACACGCACACATGCACACACACACAAATACACACTCACATGACAGTCTGTTGGGTTGTTGGCTGTAATCAGATGGCTTCAAAAGATTGATTTCCAGGTGCCTGGTTTGTTTTCAGAATCTTTAAAAGCTCTAACACATGATCTTGCCTTTGTTAGCAAACTCCCAGGGTAGAGTTCAGGGATGCGACCTTTGCTCTCTGACAGGTCTCTTGATCCTCTGGAGGCTTTTTTCGGACACAGCATTCCACAGCTGCTCTACTTTCATTAGACAATTAGGGACAATGGAAGGAAAGCTTCCATGGAATATATATTATATATATATATATATTCATATCTATCACAGTATGTCAGAGAAAGGGAAGCTAAGTGGCACAGTGGATAGAGTGCTGGGTAACTTTCTGAGTTCAAATCCAGCCTCAGACACTTACTAGCTGTGTGACCCTCAGCAAATTATTTAACCCTGTTTGCCTCAGTTTCCTCATCTGTAAAATAGTTGGGGAAGAAATGGTAAACCACTCTTGTATCTTTGCCAAGGAAACCCCAAATGGGGTCATGAAGAGTCAAACACAACTGAAAAAATGAGTGAACAAAAATAGAATACCTGAACGGGAATCAAAAGAGAGAAAGAAAAATATACAAACATCTCTAATGAATATCAATGCAAAAGTTTTAAATAAAATATTAGCAAAGTGACTATAGCAACTGATCACAACTATTATACACTAGGACCAGGCTTGATATTTACAATGTGTGAATTTATGTATGTAATCAGAGTTTGCGGGCTGTCTAGTGAGGAGAGAAGGATAAACAGGGACAAATCTTTGTAAAATGCTTTACTCAATGTTTTCTCAAGAGCTATGCTGTTCAGTGCTTCCTCCAGGGATTCGAGAAATTTTTGTCTGGGGGGAAAATCATGCCTTACTCCCACCACTAGTTTATTTTTTTAAACTTTATTGACTTGTTTATTTACTTTTAGTTTACAAGATTCATTTACAGAATCACTTGAGTTTCAGATTTTTTCCCCTCCCTTCTTCCCTCCCCCCCAACCCCATGGTGGTGTACAATCATGTATGGGATCTGCAAACACTTTCACATTGTACAATAGTCTTGTTGTATAGAAGCGTTGTAACCAATGGAGTGAATAATGGGGGGGAAAAAAAGAAACAAAACCAAACATGGAAAAGAACAATAGCATGCATTGCTTCAGTCTCCATTTAAACTCTGGTCTTTCTAGATCTTTCTCTGAGTGTAGGTATCTCCTTTCATTCTGAGACCTGTAGAGCTGTCTTTTAACTGTGTGTTGCTGAGAAGAGTCTAGTTTATCAAGGTTGGTCATCACACATGATGTGTCTGTGACTGTGTACAAAT